>VOMN01058302.1:0-24556 GCA_014899125.1 Orchestia grillus | reverse complement strand
TAAAATATGAACGATTATTCAGGTAATATTTCTTTTGTTTCCAAATAATCTGGTTCTTATAGGGCTGTTTTTTTAAATCAACTCTTGAAAATAACGACTTGACTTGACACCTGATCTCGGTTTACTACTACTACTACTACTACTACTACTACTACTACTACTTGACACCTGATCCACCAGGCGCGGTTCGACGAGATGCGCCGCAGTAACAGGTCGGAGGACCGCAAGCAGCTGTACATAGACGCCTCTGCTGAAGTGCTCATGCCACTCTCGGAGGAGATCCGCCCTCACTTCCCCAGCAAGGTGCGAAATGGGGCTCTTCGTCGCGCGTTAGGGACATTTTTCGGTCAATTTACGCATTGGTGTGTACATGCCATGTGTCAACTTATGCTAGTAACCTAGTAACGTCGAAGTAACCTTTCTATTACTACTACTACTAATACAACTATGCTGTGTGCAATTGTATTTTAGGGGTATTTCCTTGCTGTAATTCTGAAGTTACAAAGTTCCCGTATTCTTGCTTGTCCTCTTCATACATGAAAATCATGTGACTTTCTTGTTAAAAAGTGGTGCGTTTGTGCAATTGTAAGTCAACTCTTGTAATAATGGTTACCTGAATACCTTTAGGATCGACTGTAATGGTAGGGGATTTGTTCTTAGAAATGAAACAGGTTGTGGATTGATGGCATCGAGAAAAAAATAATCCACAAGTCAGGAAATGCAAGTCTCTCTTGCCGTATTTTACAGTCTTTCAATGCTTCAATTTCTATTGAAAGAAGCAGATTTAGAGGTATGTTTAGAAATTGCCACCATTTCAAATATTAAATTCCACAAAAAATCAGATGTGGACATGCTTGTGCCCTCTAGCGCCTTGGATAGTCCTGTTTACTAGCACATTAAAAAGCTTGGTTTGCACACCGCGTATTTGATTACTTTAAGGATAGTTCACAAAGAGATCTAAATCAATATAACTTTCTAAACGCTGTACTTGCGTAACGCACTTCTATTGCTGTGAACGCACAACTATGGAGGGAAACAATACTTTAGTCGTCTTTCTTTTGTGTAATTCCTAACATGAAAACTTAACGAGTGCTTCATCCTTAATATTTTAACATCACAAATATATTTAGCTTACGTGACGCTATTGCAACATGACCAAGCGCAGGACAGTAAAAGTGTGTTGATTTGTTGCACAGTTGTGGGAAGAGATGCACCCGTCTTTCTTCGTGACGTTCTGGACCCTGAACCTATCTGACCTGGAGGTGCCGACCAGCAGCTACAAGCGAGAGGTGGCTCGTTTCAACGATAACATCGCACAGCTGCACAAGGCACCCAAGGATGAGCCTGTGAGTGACATGGCTCCTTGAGCAGCGGTCTTATTTATGCCATATGTTCAATGGGTCTTAGTAATTCACACTCTGGTTGATGGAGTAGAATGCTTAAGAGTTCATGGACATACGGTAAGGTGAAATCTAAGATTCGTATCTTCGAGGTGGTGCGTGTTATAAAGCATCTTATTCACACGAACGACACGCATCGTATATGTCTCATGCAAAGAAGAGGCCCTCATCTTAGAGCATTTTTTACAAGTCAGTGTAGCATCCACTTCAGCATTGGCCATTTTTGAAAGTTTTGCTTCATGTTGATAAATCAATGCTCATTTCTTTCAAAAAGCTTTAAATGAACTCACGGTGAAGGTACTGACGAGTTTTCAAGTAATGTTAACCTGTTTCTTTGTTCGAGGCTTATTTTTGGTCTGCAATACTTCACGAGTATTCTCGTTTCCGCTCCTGTTTTCTCTATTTTTTCTAGATACGTGATCATTGTATCATGTGTTTGAGCATTATCATCTTCATTGAGTAACAAGAAGATCATCAAATAGCTTGAGCATCATCTTGCTACTCAATCTAATTGATGAGTATAGCTAACTCAATTTTTTTGTTTAAAGTTCCTTTATCTCCCTCTTTGCATCAGAAGCCTCTCATAGTTTATGAAATGGCTCTCTATTGCGCACTACAGCTTGCAATTTTGTGAGCCGAGTGTTCTGCTCCACTGGCTGCATTTATGTCAACCGAAAGTTGTGCTCTATCTTACCTATAGTTTTATTTCAGCCGAATACTTCGTACTGGTGATGTTGTTGCGGGGCAGTCCGTTAGTTACTGGCAGCTTACTTGAATTTAATGCTGCGGACAGCTGCTACGTAAAATGCGTGATGAAATATTTCTGTCATAAAAGAGGCCAGCAGCGAGTCGGAGAAAAATCGGTATTTTTTACTGCTCAGTGTACGGAGTTACCATTGAGCGTAGAGGAATTCCATGTTTTCTGTTTCTGAATATTTAATTGATGTTGCAGGCGGCCCTGGCCAGCAAACGCAAGAAGGAGCTGGAGCGAGTCACATCTTTGAGGGACAAGCTACTCGAAGAGGAGAACAGGCAGCACGAGCACGTCGACAGGGTCATAGTGCGTCTCACTCAGGTCAGTCCCCATTGGTCAGGCTTCCCAAGTATCTTATGTTCTTTAAAGAATACCTAAAAAAGTATATACTAAACACCCTGAAGGAAAGACAGCATCCTTTTTTTTATCGTCAAGACGACGCTGAAATAAAGGTACGAGCCTAACATTCCAACGCCTTCGATCGACAAAGGGAACCTATTTGATCGAGACTTTGCGGACCTCATCGAGCACCTATATGTTTGTAAACAAGAATAAAAAGCATCTGCCAAAGACGATCACGCGCATACGACAACGCCCTTGATTAAACGTTATATTTTGTCAAAATAACTCATATTCGTGCGTTATTTAATGTACCAAAAAGTCAAGAAATATTCTCTTGGGGGGCCTTCGGCATGACGTATCTTCGTTGTTACGCGGTAGGTACAAAACAAGTAGAGGGACGTTTGCATCGACGTATCAAAACGGGGGAGAAGTGGTTCGTTGGCCCTCGCATCGACGAATGAAAACGGGGATGGAGTGGGCCGACGATGCCTGAAATATCGCACAATGCAACATCACACGTTTTAAAAAACTTGAAGCTCTTACCTGCCCAAAAGAGAGATATAAATTTTGGAAGCGCGCTCTGAGGCGCACCGAGTTGGGCAAATTCAAATACCTCAATTGTGTTGAAGTCCGTTGGAACGTGGTCTGTTGATGCGGGCGGCTGAGAAAAATTTCTTCCGATTATTGGGTGTGGTTATCAGTATGAATCCAAAGAAGTATAGGCTTCATGATCGAGGAGTTTTTCCTACCAAAACTCTGACCTACCGACTCGCTGGTGTTGGACTTAACGCCTTCAAGATTATTTTTTAGGAGAAAAAAATGAAAAATAACACAATTTTTACGTGCTTGGATGTCAAATTGTGACTGTTTACAGGCGACAAAGAATTTCAAACACTGTTTTTACCGTCATGTTTGGCGTGGAGTGTATAGTTCTGTGGCTCATTGCACACTGGGGTTGAATATCACATGGTTTAGGAGAGCTCCTTGTTTGCTACTCTGAAATGAGTATTGAACGTTAGAATTACTTGGAATGTGATTTTGACTTCAATGAATTTGTAGAGAACCTATGATAAGAGGGTATGAGGCACAGGGTTTATGTCAAATATATAAATGGTTGCTGTATACTGTGAATGTTTTTCTCTTTTCAATGATTTGCAATGGATGAATCTTATGATTTTGTTGTCGCTACAGGAGAAGGAGCGATGGTTTACGCAGCGTGTCGCTTGCCTACCCAAGAACGACACAGTGACCGCCTTCTTGCAGCTGTGCCTGTTCCCGCGCTGCACCTTCACCACCCTGGACGCCCTCTACTGTGCCCGGTGTGTTGTAGTGTTGCTGGGAATATACCCTCAACTGTGCGAGATCTGGCAATGGTCCATAAATTAGTATGATTGTTTCAGGCGCGATGTATTCTTTCAATATGTGTTGTAATTTCTGTATTTGAAGGTCTTTTAAACTTTTTTTTGTTTCAGGTTTGTGAAGATGATGCACGAGCTGAAGACTCCCAACTTTTCCACGCTTATCTTCTGTGATAGAGTAAGTATTCATATGGTTAACCTAAATTCTTTTCAAAAGAATAAGCATTTTATGCTTCAAGTTAGTACAAATGTGAACAAATTCTTGGTGATAACGTCACTCTAAGTATGTAATTACGAGTTTTGTAATTCAAGAATACTGATAGATAAGAATGTGACTGTTTTGACTCGCTTGACCAGTAAGTGAGAACTATTGTTATTGCCTACTTTGATAAGGCCTTTATTAATGAAAAGCAAGTATGTCAGATGGGCCATAATCTCCTTTTAAAATATTTTGTATCCTCATGAGAGGGAAGGAATTGTCTCTAATTCGTCTAATTCATACGTCTAATTGCAGCTAGCGTTTCGTATAAGGTAAAAACAAGCTTATCGCCAAAATAATTGTCGTTAAGGGTTAATGTTCAAACAGGGTCTGAGAGATGGATGGGTCCGGTCATAGTGAAGCAAGGACCCTCGCTCTATTGACGTATTTTCAGATGTTTTGCGACATCACATACACGGTGGCGTCGTGCACGGAGCAGGAGGCCCATCGCTACGGCCAGTTCCTGCACGGGGCGCTGCAGATGGTCATGCACTGGCACGCCTCGTCTGACAACTACGAGAGGGAGTGCGCCAAGTTCCCAGGCTTTGTGACCCGCTTCAGGGTCTCCAAAATGGAGTCCAACGACTACGTGGACTACGAGAACTACAGACACGTGGTGCACAAGTGGCACTTCAAGATCACCAAGGTGTGTGTGTGTGGTCACGAGTGTTCGGTGCTGCTGTGGGTAAATTTTTGTGCCTACAGTATGTGTGTGTTCACAAGTGTTCGGTGCTGCTATAGGTTAATTTTGAGCCTACATCAACTTTAGGGCTGCCTTGCATTTAATTAACTTTCGATGTGTTTCTTCAGTGATGCGTTAACGTATGGCTTTTAATGGAGTTAGCATGCTTTTACCAATCATACGCTGCGTTGCAGAATGAGTCAAATCTAGATTTAATAGTTCTGCATCTGGCACGAGTAGACTTAGTCTGTACCTCAGGTAAGAGGTACATAGGCTACTGAACTACACATGGGTTTAGCACTGGATTGATGCGTCCATACTACCGTGCGTTTAATGGTCTCAGCTCTCCTCGAAAACCTGTGGCAAACCCGATCATTTCTGAAAGAATTTGCTCTTCTGCTGAGCGCTTAAAAGCTCTTGGCATTTCTTTCTAAACTGTCTTTAACTACATATATTGTAGGAGATTCAACTGTGTTAGTTGTACAAATATTTTTTCCAATTCATTTAAGAAATTATTCTCGAAATTTTAAATATCCCATTCTTAGTGGGGTAAAGGGACGACGTCATTTCGCTGAACTTCTGCACTGGTATATTGTGACGGGCGTCGTTGGGTACAGGCATGGTATTAATTTTTTTTCATTTATATGAATTGAAAATTAATTTTAATATTGGGTTAGTCCGTTTCAACCAAGTGCGTTCCGGTCCTTCAAGACGCCAATGAGTGTTACTTTTATATTAGTTCGAGAAAAAAAAAATCAACATTACCAGAATCCTATGAGAAAGAATACCCATATTGAGCGAACATTCGTTTGTTTATTCACATCACCCATATCTTGGAGGTTCATGAGATGTGTATGTTTGGTGCATCGATAATGAAATTTTATGGACAAAATTTTCGTTTTGAATATTGAAGCATCCACTGGCATTAGCTTTATTCTATAGGGCAGCCTCCACTGCGTGACTTGAAACTTACCTATTACTTTTCGTTTTCCTTGTTTTCTAACGATAATTGCTCATAATTATGCCTACACATGAAAAACATAGCACCAATATTGTAAAAAGATGCTTTTACGGTGGGGTCTTGCCTGAAGCTACTTCATGCATGTTAGTTGCCTACGATGACGCCCAAACTTAAAGGAACATCGAAAGCGTTGTAGTAATGCGCACTGGTTACCATGCCTCCTGAAGCTGCGTGATTGTGCAGGCTCTGGTGACGTGCCTGGAGAGCGGCGACTACATCCAGATTCGTAACGCAATTTTGGTGCTCCAGAGCATCCTCTCCTGCTTCCCCGCCATCGTCAACCTTGCTAATGTCATCGACAAACGCATTGAGAAGGTACTGCTTTTAAGCTAAGTCTTAACTCATCCTGAACTACCGGCACCCCTTCGTCGCAGAGGTACGAGTGCATTCCTGTGGAGCTCGAATCTTGAAATAAAATAAAATGGATTGTATTTCTGTGTGAATTACACCTCTCTTGGACCATTGATTCGTTTGAGATTAAACGCTACAAGTTTCGACTTAGTTGTTCATGAGTTGGAAGTGTCTGGGAGCAGATGGATGCCAACGTGCACTTGGCGGGGGCGTGGAGTAGTCGCATCTAAGTTGGGAGTTTCTTTTCATTTCTAGCTAGCTGCCAAAACCATATGCTGGTGTATTCATTCTCTATGTAAATCGTACTTTTATTTTTGTATCGATTAATTTTCTTATTGGCGTGAGAGATAACTTGTAGATAACAACGTCTGTATTCGCATTTCGTCTCCTGTGTTCTCTTGGCTAAGTTATGGAGTTGCTGGTGCGCTACACCTCCCTTGGGATCAATGGTGGGCCTGTCGCTGTTTCTTTCCGGAGGAGCTAATTACCGATATACAGTCACACAGTTGGGGTGCAGTGCTATATAATGCAGTAGCTTCACACGCTTTCTCTCGGCGTAGTTCTTTGCTTACCTGTGTTTGTTTTTCAACTTCGATTGAAGAGGTGTCTGCTATTACTGGGGGTTTTCATTTCCGAGAGTATATCTAATGTTGGGGGATTATTTGTGTTTCGTTCCAGAACTTGAAATCTCGCTGAATTACTCTTGCGGTTCCTTAGCGTACATGTATTTCTTTGTACAATCATTCCTTCAGTATGGCGTTCCAGTTGCTGTCGTGCAAGTTCTTTCTTTCTGCGATCTATATTTTCTTGCGTCAGTCCTTAAACTGAGTTTGTCAAATTTAAAATGAAGCCGAGTTTACCTCATGCGAGTGAAGTATCGTATGCATGTGCTCTTCAACATTGTTTTGGTGCGTGCAATGGCAATAAAAGTGCCTTCGATTTAATGGCTTGAGCGTGATGTGACGTTATATTGACGCAATATATGCCGTACTCAGCATGCATTCAGGCTGTTATTTGCTTACTCTTTTGACCGCGTCTAAGTACTCAATGTAAGGTAACCAGATAATACTTGCTGTCAGTATTAATTTCCATACCAACTTTCATGAGGCTGTGGCTAGTTTTCCGTTTAAAGCTAAATGCGGCCTTATCGCCAAACTGAGGACAAAAGTTAACTAAGTCGTATATCTCACGCGAGAGCTTACGTGCGTTTAGCAATGATGTGTCTCGAATGCAGGTCAAGCGGGACGAGAAGAACAACCGCAACGACCTCTACGTGCTGGCCAACAGTTACTCGGGTCGTCTTCGCGCCAAGAAGTCCAAACTGCTGCAGGAGAAAGACTTTCATCAGGTGACTGTCCCTCCCGTTATGCCCAGCGAATGTTAAATCTGTATTGTAAAAGCGTTTCATCAGAGCTCGTCAATGCGGCAATGTTGATCGTGTTATGAGATTTACATAATTTTTTCAGAGTGTTGAGCTTCGTGGGCAATTTCATCATTTGTTAGCACCACGCAAAAGTTTGCAATACACTTTTAAAAATGCCATTTTATGTACGTATAATTATCAGAGGTAAATGAAACTTGCACTGTTGTCAAAACATGTATTTTAACAACATTGAAAATGATCAGAAAAATTAAATATAACAAGCAAGTTGTTTGATGGAAAAACATCAAAATTAGCAACGCTAAAGTTTGCATCATACTTCGATTTTCAGTATTTTTACATAATTATTGTGCGAGGTTACATTAGTGAAGCATTTCAAGTTTCTAGAATGTTGTGGATAACGTTATAGGCCCCTAATGTGGGCAATTATAAATATTGCATAATTTTTTCTGATAAGCGTCGTGTAAACATTTACGGAAAGGGGAATTAGAAACAGACTGATCAAGATTGACTTAATTTTTATATTTCATTTTCTGATTGTTTCCATTGTTGTTTAGATTGTAGATACATATTCTGTGAGCAGTATATATTTAATTTACCTGTGATAAGTATAAATACGTGAAATGACATTTTTAATGGGGTATTGTAAACTTTTAATGGGGTATTGTAAACTTTTAATGGGGTATTGTAACTTTTAATGGGCGCTATTTTAGCGCCGTAATCAAATCTTCTATTCCATGAAATGAACACTTGCTTTTTCGTAGATTAACTCATCGCATTTAGTACGGGCCGTTGTGGTTTGACAGGTTAAAGACACCCTGGTTTTATGTACGATAGCTGATGCTTCCCTAATGTTGTACCAGGTCCGTAAGCCTGATGAGAAGCGGCCGCCTCAGCAAAGTGGTGGAGAACCTGTCACAAACGGAGTAGACTCTAAGGTGAGTTGGATCACTTTTATTTCATTTAGCCTGTGGTCACTTATTGTCTATTGACGGTCTTGATAAGTGGAACATCTCGAATGAACGGTTATTGATCGTGTTGGTTGGCTTATTTTTGTCCGTTTTACTTCTCTAATTTTTCTAGGTTCTTATTACATCTCAACGTCTCAATAGTGCTGTGAAATTTTTCGGGAATAGTTTAAAGTAGACGTGTGGACGTACTTAATTTGTGTCACATTGTATCGACACAAACCTCTTTAACGTAGGTAAGTAAGACTTAGACGCCAAAATTGTGTTTTGAGTTATCCCCTGTTAATTCCGCGGCATTGCTGGATGGTTGGTTTATTGTTTAGATCGTGTCAGATTAAAGAAACTTACCTCTTCTCCTACCCTTCTATTTCTCGTGTTGGTACCTTGTCTGTGATTTGTCGCTCGCGTGCCCATCTTATAATTTTTCTACGTACAATATGCTCACTTTTGCCATAGTTTCAAGTTTAATGCTCTCTGTTCACTTCCATTAGTGTCCTATGCCCTCGCTACCCAAGCAAACTAACGAGTGGGTTTTTGGTTAATTGTTTCTGAAGAGAATGGTTNTAATTGCATCTAATATTTTCGATTTTTCAAAATTGAGCACAAGTGGGATGACCTGAAGCTCTATGGAATAACTTTAAAAGTTTATTCATAAAAACTAAATACAGCCTTAACGGCATAATAATTCGGTCGGTAGAGGACTAAATTTATATTTTGGACAACTTGAATCGCATGTTTTGTCTGCTCAGACTACGCTCTAGTTTGCATTTGAATATAAACTTGATTAATTTTACAATATTTTTATGTGGCTGAGGACAAACTTCTTTTCATGCCACGTAGCGCGGACGCTAAAATCTTTCATGTTTACAGGCGACTTCCGAGGAGGACAAAAAGGGCGACAGCAGTAACTCCAACAAAGACAATGCCAGGTATGAGGCAAACTTAAATTACGGGCATATCACCCGTGTTGTTAGCTCACCATTGGGGAGCGGGTGGCATTGTATCATCACCCGTGTTGTCAGCTCACCATTGGGGAGCGTTTTGCGAGGAGCGGGTGACATTGTATCATATCTTATGAGGGTGATCTTACGTTTCCATGATAAAGCGTGTGTTATATGAAGCAGCTTTGCTGGTGAGTAGTTTCATGGACGTGTGAAATAAAGGGCAGGGTTTGGGATGTTGCTCTTCGAACTCGCTGAATTGTTTGGCTTGCGAGAGAAATGCATTCTTAATGGATTGGAATTAATTGAGTGAGTGCAGGGCTTATAAATTTAAAATCTTTTTGCATGTGACTGCTCGTGTCGCTAACTAAGGACAAAATTGTGACAGGAAATGAATACATTATGAATGTGCTGAAATTTTTTAAAAATTGAATGAACGAACTGTGTACTGGGTTTTCTTCCTTTCAACTCGTATTAAAGCGAGCTAGGTGATGGAATTGAATTGAGGCTGAAGCTAGTCCTAGAGTGTGTAGGTATCCTTGGCTGTGAGAGTCGTAAAGGAGATGTTGATGTGTGTGGCTTACATATGGGCTTAGACGTATGTAAGTTATTTACTTCGTTTTCCCTGGCACTTGTAAGTTTGGGCCTGTGCTTACAGAAAAAACGAATGCGTTGATAATAAAGTTTTTTAGATGTAAAAGTATATCGTTTGAGGTAAATTACACGCGTATGTTGTGTTAAATTGAATTGGAATTATGAAGAAGAAGAATTAAGAGTTTATTTGAATCAGTGATGACTGTCTGAGGTAAATAAAACATATGGGCAAGATGAATAAGAATGTGATGAATTGAGTTACCCTGCATAAGTGTTAGTGGAGAGAATCTTTGCTACATGTAAATTGTGTATTCTGTAGATGTACGATTGTGAGTTCTGAGTTCATCAACTAATTGGCAGCGAGTGGTCAAAAGCTCTGCTCAACGCAATAACACTGCCCTCACCGCAACTACATATAGACCGGTGACAGGGCGCCAGCTTCGGCAATGCTGTTCGTTTTGTACTCATTTCCTGCCTCTTCCTCTGCTCTTGTCTGAGAAGTGGCAAGATATGTCATTACGTTTTACTCAGTCATCTACTTCGGATGAAAAGCCCTCGGAGAAGAACAAAACTATGGATGCGTGATAAATTTTTATGGATAGATGGTGAGACCTGCCCGCCTCCTGAACTTGAATGCAGGTGTATGCTAAGCTTCCTCGTAGAATGAAATCATCGTGATTGTGAAATACACGTTTCTTGGATGCTTTATGCGGGTCATGGATAGAACATTTCCGAGCTCACGGCTAGGTTATTTATGCGATAGCAAGTTGAAGGCTGTGGTTAGCACGCGTATGTTAGAGATCGATGTGATATCAGAAGGAATATTTGAATGGGTCGCGCACAGTAAGGGTTGCTTGCGCTTCTTGTTTAAGAGTACGTGCTATATCTACATACGCGCGTATGCATGTCACATGTATGCTTTAGGGTGGGAGGGATGTACGCGTAGGATGTATGTACGTGTGAAAGCACGAGTCATGATTCTTATTAAGCCCGTAGTGTTTTTTAAACGTGTTAATATATGCTTGTTATCACGGAGGTTTATTTGCAGGTCGGGGGAGAGCAATGAACAGAGCGACACTGACGCTCGACGAAAGGAATCGAAGAGAAACAAGGTAACTCGCTTATTTCTTTATTGTTCCACATACGTACGACCCGACTATTGTATGTTCAAATAATTCGCAGAGCTGTGTGACTGTGTGTCTCACGCTCGGAACATGACACGTTCTCGTACTTGGAGGCACACTTCCGACTCGTTAGCTCAGCTGAATCATGTTCACCAACGTGGCAGGCTGAGCTCACTTGTGATCCCAGGTTGTATCTCCTGCGCTTGTGTCCTGGACTTTACGACTTCAAACGTTGTTGGTATAAGTAGTCTGCCCACTAGTAAATAGGAATAAGTATACATTTTTAGAAGTGCTAATGCCACTGACATTTTTGTTCTCGGCCCAGCAAATCGTCACGGTATGGTTGAATTATGCATTTAAATGACATAACCAAATAATAAGGGTAAGAGGGAAAAGAAATCTTGAGAACATTTTTATATGAACATTTCGAGCCCTAAGCTCATCAACAAATAATCTGAAATGAACATGAGAGAATATTCGATAGCAAAGACTTGGAACATTATGGGCGAAGTTTGAAAATGAGAAAAGGTATTTGAACAATAAATGGGACAAATAATGCTACGGGGATTTTGGACTGAGTGTTAATCCCTGTAGTATTGTTTCTCATATTTATTGTTGTAATTTATTTTTTCGCACGTATGCTTAAGCAATTCCCCAAAACAATATTCCTCATTGCTTTGTGGAGATCAATTAATTTTTTTTATTCTATACCATAGCCCTTTCACTATAATATTGTCTCAGCATTGTATTCAGTGTACCGAATATTGTCTTTCAATTTGAAATTTTATTATGTTCAATGTTGAAAAGGTCAACATATTGACTGTGAAATTAGTTGGTTATTAACAAATTTACGCCCACTTTACGCTGACATCTACTTCGTGTAAATCGTACATCATGCAAAACTCTTTGGAGAACTCTTCTTCGAAATCAGTCGAATAATGATACAGCGATCGCGTTTCATTCCTTCATTGTACACTTAGATTAGTTATAATGCGTCCATAATTGAATCGTGTGCCGACTTGTGGGTTTTAAGTTGGTGGTTTTTCAGGCATCGTTTGTTCATCTGCGATTTTCTAGTTCACCTCTTTCTGTCATTATTATGGTTATTTACATGCATTAAGTTACTCAGGAAGTACATTTCAAAATACTGAAACAAGCTGTAATGTACAATACATGAAGGGAACTGAACTGGTTTTGTTTTCGCTGGTCTATTGCTGTAAATTTTGACACGCACGCCGGCGGCAACCCGCGGAAACTCTGTAGGGCAGCAACTCCTTGGTTTTTTTTTTATCCTGGAGGCTTGACGTGAAATCTAAATACTGAGAACAAATATTACCTTGTTCCAAAGGGGCCAGTTCGAACGATTTTAATTCATCACTTTGTCACGTGCTGTCATTTTGGTGCTGGCATATTGAAAATTTCAGGTTTCCCCATTGGTCCAATCAATCGAACGGCTTTCCAAATTAATTGGCTTCCAGTGAGATTGATCTGATACCTAGTAAATCTTGCTGCTGTGGCGGCTGTTGCATCTTGTAGTGAAGTAAGTTTGACTAACTACTAGAATATTAATTTTATTTTTATTTTACCGCGGCTGAGGGTAATACGTTGTTCTATTGCAGACGGAGGCTGATGAGGATGACGCTAAGGAAGTGGGCGGAGACAGCGACGAAGCCACCAATGACAGCGACTCCGTGCGCAGTGAGTGCAATAGTGTAATTAATGAAATTGGTGCAGTAGTGTAGCGGGAGTGAAATCGGTACAGTAGTGGAATGGGTACAATGATGTAACTTGGAAGTAATGAGTTTGGTGCGGTTGAGAAACTGTGGTACTGTTGGAAAACTTGTGCTGTAGTAAAATTTGTGCCACCACCATACGCCCAGTAGTGAGAGTCTGCGTTGTTGCTTAGATAAATAATGCTTCTTGGGTGCTGTATAAAGTTAGTTGGAATGATCGTTCATTGATTTACAGGCTAAATGGAAAATATCGATGAAGGTCGACGTGAATAGGAGTCGTACGTACCAATTAACACTGAACGTTGGGCTTAGTCCCCTCGGGGGGGCATCTCGTATGTGCGATAGGGATCAGGGTTGTCGGTCATACGCTATGGGGGCTAACATCCCCCAGGGCGCGTTTTCAGGTTACCTCAGCTATGGATAGGCCTTGGGGACGTCTATCTTTCATGCCTACTTACCTTTTTTCAAGTTTTCCTTTTTTTTTGCTATCTTTTCTTCTTATGTTTCGCTTTATTTTCTTCTTCTTTTTCATTCTTAACTTGCTGCTTCTATATGCTGAGGATACCCTATAGGAAACGCCTTGTGCATAGGATCCGCGTTCTCTACGACTAGTCTATACACCCTGTTTTCGCTCTCTCTGGAGCACGTTTCATGTAGATTGATGGCTCTAAATTAAATAATAACTAATCTATTTCATTATCTATTCACTTTCGTACACTGTTTCCACCGGTAAATTCCGTCTGAGTAGAATTTCTTAGGGGGAAATATTGCACTCGTGAAATCTTGAGTTGTCCGAGAACTTCTTTACTGTCCTGTCCCCCTTACGTTGTAACGCAGGTAAGCCAGTCAGCGCTCGCTGTCTGACTCTGTTTTGTTTACAGCTACGCGTGGCTCGAACCTAAAATAATTGAAGATGCATGACCGTGAGTCAGTGGTTCATGGTATGTGTGTATGCGATCACACTCGATTTTAGCTACCCTCTCCTGATGAGTAAAAAATGTGATATATCTGTTTCTACTTGATTTGTTTTTTAGTTTAATGCCCAGGATATCAAGGTTAAACCTTAGCCCTGATTTTTCCGTTTATTTATTTTTATTTTTTGACGTGCAAGCGAGCTCGATGGCTTCTTCAAATTTTAATTCGCTTCAATTCTAACACGTGTTTCTATCGGATGTGCAGAAAGCAAAAGGCAGAAGACGGACAGTACAGGGAAGGTCAGTATGAGCAGCACAGCTCAAGCTGAGTTGGTATGTTAACGTGTACAGGAATGTAATACTGCTGCTGCTGCTGCGCCTCTTCCCTCTCCCTTCTGCAGCAGCTTGCCCATCATCATCTCCAGAGTCCCCTCTCCTCTCCGCATCGGCTGTCATCCGAATTTGTTTCTTAGTGTCCAATTATCGCTCCCTCGGTCTGTCAATCAGTTAAGATAAAAGGTTGATTAATTCGCGTAAATGTATCAAAGTGAAAATAAGTGATACGCGTGCTTAGAAGACTCGTCGTAATTAATCAATAAATGAACGTCCCTTGTGTGTTTTTGTGGCCAAAGAAAGAAAAATCTTAGGCTCTTGTATCTATGCTTGTAAATAGAAGCAGATAACGGTGAAAAAAAAGAAGAGAAAGAAGTGAGTTGGCGTTAGTGTAAATTTTTGTGATCTGGCGCGATAGCTTTGCTCTTTGGTCCTGGCAAAAACATTGTTGACTGCATTCAGTCAGTGTACGTGCATGAGAGAAGCGAGCCCTGCGAGTGCGACCTTGAAGTGGAGACAGGAAGTGCGTTGCGGGCGAACGAAGGGCCTTGTCTTGGGAGACGAAGTGCTGCGTGCTGATGTCTCTATGCGCTCTGTGTCCCAGCCAGAGGAATCGTCTCACGGTAGGTCACTATGCTCTGCCTCCAGGTAAGAGAGTGGCACTTGTAGTTGCTGGTCGTTTGGTTGGTATGGTGTAGTGCAAAGTTCATCGTTCTCAGTTGGACTTCCGGCCGGCGCTGTTAGACTAGCAGATGATTCTGCTGGTTTGAGTGGAGCTGATCGTTTCTGTCATCGATTGTGTGAATTTCCAATCCTCAGCTGAGACAACAGTGGTAAAAAATAAACATTCATTTTTTTGGCGGTAAGTACTATCGTAGAATTGTCACATATCTGAAATATCGCCGAGTAGCTCCTCAGAAATTGGTGTCGGATAGTACGTGCAAAATTGCTTTTGATCACCCTGTTGCTTTTTTCTGTCATCTTTAGCTTTTATCGTCGCCGAGCGATTAAAGCTAGTTCAGCGCATAATATTTATAATAATCAAATATTCGGTTCCAATATTTTCTTTCAACTCGTATAGCGTGAACCATTATCATGTCGCGCATACTTTAGCCAGGTACAGAAAGAGTTGCTGGTTGAAAGCATCTTTGCACGTCGTGTGACCAAGCATTATTTCCACGTCTGTGTTATGCTATAACTCGTGTTTGTTTCCACAGCATGTATGTGCTGGAAGGGGAGACAAGCATGCCAGCCCATGATGCTGATGAGGCAGTCAGAGAGAATCGGTGTCCGAGTTTGATGTAGCTACTGAATTAACTTCAGGGATGTCCGAGAGTGACATTCGGCATCCTGTAGTTTGTCGGCGGTGCTGCTGTTTGGGCGGCGGGGAGTCGGGCTGTCTTCGCTCACTATCAGCCTCTTTATACTTTACAGAATAGTAGAGATGATGACGCTCAGCCACGCCTTAAGCCACCCCCGCAAGACTCGCCCAACCGTCGCAAGAAGGAGCGGAAGAGGGTTAGTACTGGGTGATGGTGTCCTTTCATTTTAAAGCATTCTCATTGTGTACCATGTTTTCCATTTAAACAAGTTGTATAAGAAGAAGGGTACGGTCCGTTTCCCGTTGTGGTTTAGTGGTATGGACTACCGCTACATTTC
This sequence comes from Orchestia grillus, assembly GCA_014899125.1. NCBI lineage: Eukaryota > Metazoa > Arthropoda > Malacostraca > Amphipoda > Talitridae > Orchestia > Orchestia grillus. Next base: position 8,742 of record VOMN01058302.1, on the reverse strand, counting down.
AGTAGACTGTCTAAATTATTCTCTGCTCAGTGCCTTATTCTCTTTAGCTAGTATTGCCCAAGTGCATTACCAAATTTAGTTCTTCTTTGGGTATTAACTGGATACAAAAAGAAAATCGTGATAGATTTTGAACTATTTTTATCCTGAGAACATGTAAACACATAATGTCTTGCCTTGGTCATTTATTCTCGATAACCGCAGCGAGACCTAACTGAAACCAGAGTCTTAGTCCCGCTGCTTAGGAGCCTAACTTCTTTTGTTGTTATGTCGTTAGTGTGATCATTGAAATTTACACTCTAGCGGGGCACAAAAGCTTTCTTTCTGGTTCAACGAAATTACTTCTAATTTGTCTAGTAAGTAAAGTATTAAAGCTTTTAAGCCTTTTAACCCCTGTGGAGGCACAGGGTTAGTAATAAGGTTAGTTTGGTTTGTTTATCGCATGCTCCGCAACAGAGTCAAAGGTACTACAGCGTTGTAAGATTGCTACTACTATCTTATGCTATAGTGACTAGCGTCTACAGGCGGGTACTGCTAGGCTACCTCACCTCTAGATAGGCCTTCGGGATTTCTGTCTTTCGTGCCCGCTTTAGTTTTTCCAATTTTCATACTTTCTTTTTTACTATCTTTTTTTGGTCTTTTTTCCCTCTTCATTCTTAACTAGTTGTTTGTCCTGTGCGCAGGGGATCCCGTGTGGGAACACACCTTATTCATAGATTTCGCGTTTTCTATAGTCAGTACTTGATAGTCCTTTCTCTTTCGGTGCGACAGAGTCTGAGTAGTAGTAACGCTGCTAGTGTGACCGTGTGGTGACACACACGCCATAACTCGAATATTATTGCGCCAGATTTATCAATATTTTTCAAAATAATGTCTAGTAATATAACTAACAAGGCTTCAGTATTAGCGGAATCCGAGGGAAAAAATATTTAGAAATAATGATGGAGGATTATGGTAACTCTGAATTTACTGGCATACGAGCATTCTATAAACTTTGTGCTATCTATACAAGCGTTTAGTGCTCGATCAGTTGATCGGTGGATGATCGATTCAACTCTTCTACTAACCTCTTTATTTTCCGTGTGTCTTTTTAAATGAGGTCGCTAGGCATTTAAAAAAATCAACACTGTACAGTCTACTCTCTCTGGAAGAAATTTAGAACTTTATCATTCCGAAGTTCGTTTTCGCAGCATCTCCCATTCTAAGTGCATGTTTAAAAGTTTAAAGGTGAGCGCTGGAAGCTGGTACCACCATTGTTTTTTCCTTTTAGGCATGATACCTAGGATCTTCACAGAATTTTGACAATCGTTTGAAGGAATGATCTTGGTAGCGAATGTATTTTGTTAAAATGAAGCTAATTATAATGGCTGGTGGAAACATTTCTTCCATAAAGCATGTTTATTAAAAGTAGAGCTTTTGAGTGCATACAGTACTCATCTTCATTACCTAAACTGTTCTGATTCCCTTTAATGAGGCTCTAAAAATACTTGAAAGCACATTATTTATACTTTCATTTACCGTACGTCCTTCTTGACGTATCAGCTCAGAAGTTTATTTTTTAAATTAAAAAATTGCTGCCTTGAGTTGAAGCATTTATTAGCACTGATTTTCACTGCATGCACTGGCTCCACCAGCATTTTTAAGATTGTCATTTTTACATCTTTATTGTTTTCGCTGACAATATTGATTGCATTTTAATGTCGTATTTGTTTGCGTGACAGGAGAGGTCGGTGGACGAGGCAGCGGACGGCGACACGAAGCGACAACGCAGTGACCGACGCAGCAGCAACGGTCGCATCGTCGCCCAGGTCATTAAGGGCTTGTCATTTCCGTTGTATCATGAGCCGCCTCGACCAAAGTTTAGCCACTTGTTGTTTCACGAGCTCATTTCAAGGATTGATGGCATCTGTCGGGTGCATCGGGCTAGAACTGGGGTTATTTGGCATGACTTTTCTTCAGGATATGTCAGACATTAATATTGTCCAGCTGGGTCCTCAGATGTGGATGGACCCAATATAAAATTTTTAGGCAGATAGAACAACTAGTTCAAAGTCGATAAGATCGTCCACGGACTGTGACCGCACTGCGGGATTAGTGGATCTAAGAGTGGTTTAAAATTGAGTTTACATTAGTACACTCGTGCGCCCCATGGCGCACAGAGTTGGCAAGATTATTAGTGCTCGTAAAGCTCTTACACCATATTTCGAGATGACTAATTTTTGCTCCGGTAACTTAAAATTATATTGTGTAAGTAGTAGTTTCGTAACTACATTACGTTTAGCTCTTGCTCTCTTTCAACGCTGTTACTCTCATATGAAAGTAAGGCTATAGTGTACTAGTATTAGTATTGTAGATAGTCATCTCTGTCCAAGTTCGGAAATTTGGTGTGGGAATAATTAGGTGAAGTGTTCATTCAGTAGACTCGAGAAATAGTTGAGTAATATTGCAACTAGCTTTCGAAAATTTAAAGGCAAGAACCCACGCTTGTTATCAGTAGGGGGAATTTTATCTACTACACTCGTCCCTGTGACGGACAGCAGTAGTCTTTTAGAATGCCACGGCGGTTTTGTACGTAATAATTATGGTATTATAGTGTTGCAGAGATGATAGGACAAAATGCACTCGTAGCATCATGTCTTAACCCTTTAGCGATCGGAGTATTCTTGTTATACGGCTGCTATGACCTTTGTATGATAAACTAGCTGCAGTCTAATGCAACTTAGTCATCGAGTACCATTGGTTCTTTTAAGGCCAAGCTGTCAAGTTCAAAGGCGAAAGTTTGAGAGTTGAACATTTTTCTACCGTTATTAAACAACGCTGCGTAGAACGGCAACGCTCTAATGCGAAATTTGCAATATATTTCGAAAGCCTTCATCGTTGGATAAAGAATTTTAATAACATCAGACAAATACTTATTCGTAACTAGATTTTGACGATGTTTTGTCACCCTTGCTGTTATTTTATTAAAAACTTTCAGCAACGAATTTTAAGCAGATTGATGTATTATACTAACCTTAGCTGAAATTATTTCCGCAGGATGAAGATGAGGTGGAACTCGTCGAGATCGAGCGAGAGGAGAAGAAGCGATCGTCGCGACGACGGAAGGAAACCTGAGTGCTAGTTTGTATACCGGTCGGGTTCTCTCCTATCGTTCTTTCGAAGAGTGCTACATCTAGGTTGTCTCTGGGGCTGCGCATAATGGTCATTTGTGACTTGTTTATCATGCCATTGTAAAGTTAATTGTAAAGCTGCGTCTAGCATATTAGAGTCAATGTTTCATCATACGCCACCTCGTAGAGTAAACAAACGTGCAAAACATTTTTTATAATTGTGTGAGGCATTTTCTATGTTCATCAAAAATTTACAAATTTCTTTTCTCCTATATGCACCACGTGCACAGTACTCCTAAAACTCCGTGAATTTTCATGCTTCTGCTCCACGGAATGACATGATGACGATCAGTAGGTGCTATCGTTTTGTCAAGCTCGGATATGCCTCGTATTGGGGATGTTTTACTGTACCTTATAATATGTACTGTATTCTTAATCAAGGATATTAATATTAGATCTCCTGAAAAGTTTTATTTCCCGATTGTAAGTCGGATAATGTATGTAATCCAGCTACTTGAAACATCAATTTGCTATAAATATGAAACAATTCAATTAGTTAAAATTCTGCTCAAAATTAGCCCCTCGAAAGGGCATACGCATTGCATCCAAACGGCACAGCTGAGGCGACGTGATTGCGAGTCATTAATTTATGGCTCCTTCCCCTAACACCCTCCACACCATTTATTCCCTGGTACCTGAACTTGAGGCGCCATCGTTCGAAGCTCTTCTGCCTCAGTCATCAGGAGTCCGGTAGGTGGGAGTTAGGAGCTGGTCTGGAGAGTCTGAGGCGCCCTGTGGCGGTGTCATGGCCAGCAGGTTTCTAGCTTGCAGCACTAGCGGCATGTCGATCATAGACCCCCGGAAGGTGAACGCACCCTTTCGAAGAAATTCACTTGTTACTGAAAACCAGGAAATACCGTGATTTTCGCGGTACGTAGCTGGTCGCTACGGAAAAAAATAGCCATAAGGCACATTCAGTATCAGCCCGAGGAAATGGCAACATCATCCATCTACCCGAGACAAGAATGGGAAAATGAAAAGATTGTGCTTGCCTGACATCAGAGTCTCGGAAACAAAGCCTACTTAACACATACAGCTGACTGTCAAAATGGCTGGGCTGAATTTCGCATGCTCCCTAGGACCACTGACTACGACACAACCCTAAAGAGATGGTATTGTATCTCTCATTGTTCCGAGTCCTCAAGGTATTTTTAAAGACAGTCCCCTACAGCGTACCCCGTATAGCTAAAGATTATATATGAATTTTCACTTATTTTCAGTATCAAGCGTGAAGGAGATGACACTAAGGCAGTAGCCCGGATTCATATGCATTTCAGCACATAGTTTTTCGTTCTTATAGATACCGTAAACCACCTTTTTCAGCACGAAGAAAGATAGTAAATTAAATTCGCATTTGGAAATAATATTTTCCCGACAAATATTAGTTCGGATCTATCAACTTTTTCTCTCTTACCAATAAATTACCATGCTATAAAATGAGCATTAGTTTTCAACAGATTTTTGGACACGACCTGAGCAATAAACTATAACTAAATTACAACCAAAACGACAGATCAAATATTTTAGATATACAACTTGACCTATAATAAGATGTGATCAAGTCCCATTAGATTCTCTGACACTATCTAGGCACTGAACCGTAAATGACTTATACGTAAACTACGAATTACCTATAGCTAAATTACAACCAAAACGACATAAAATATTTTAGATATACAACTTGCCCTATAATAAGAGGTGATCAAGTCCCACTAGATTCTTTGACGCTATCTAGGCACTGAACCGTAAATAACTTATAAGTAAACTACGAGATAGAATAGTCCCGTTTCTACTCACAGCGCCCTCTTTTTGGTGCCGCTCGTAGGCCTCTAGCAGTTCGGTCGCCCACTGGACGCGGTCTGGTGAGGGTGAGAAGGCGCGCTGCACGATGTCGACTTGACATGGATGGATGACCTGCAAGAAAGCCGATATTCTCAAATCAATATTAGGCATTAATTATTCATTGCAAGATAGATTCCAACACAAGCTAACGGGTAGTGTTTATATGAAGACGACTTTCACAAGCCCCGCATGACTAGCAAAATAAATTATGTGTTAACAAGACGGTTCCTTGAATACCTGAAAATTTTGAGAACGCACAATCGTTACTCTTGACTGCAATAATATATTTCGATACTCAACAAGAAATAGAAGAAGCCAAAAAAACTCAGTAGCTACGCTGCTTTCATTAGACTCATTAGTATACTTGTTTATCGAGCAACAGCCAGAATGTTCGATCGTTGATAAAGACTAAAAGTGTTTTAGGGAAAAAATCTCACCCTTGATTCTCAGCCACCCAAAAATTTGATAGCAGGAGTGATAAGCCATTCCCACGCTCTATTAATGCACATCGTACCCTAACAAATGTATGGAACTCATTTTGTAATGAAGTCTATTTATATGGCATATGGATCAATAAAGATTGAATCCATTCATTAAAAAACTACAATGAAAGCTTTGCATTGAAATAGCTTCAAAATTTATTAATCTTATTTTCCTCTATAAAATTTATTAGTGACCTAGTTTTCGAAACCTACTGAAGCATCATTTGCAGGGATAGTTGAAAACGTCAATTTTTTTTTTTTCATTCAATGACCCAAGCTTTTGCGCGTTTAAGCAGCGTGCGTTTTTGAAGGAATAAAATATAGAAAATTTTGGACGTATCACCAGCGCATCCGTAAATAGCCTATGTCGACAGATGAGAAAAATAGTACTTGGGTGGATATTAGCAGAAAAAACGAGAGCGTAAAGTGGAGAAAAAATGTCACCGATTCTAATTTTGCAAAATTGATTTAATCAAATGCGCAGGTGATCCGTTCAAATTTTCTTCATTTCGTTCTCTTGAAAACGCACGTTACTCGAGCATGTGAAAGCTTGGGTCAATATATGAAAAACGTTCATGTTTTCAACTATCCCTACCAGATGGATCCTGGGCGTCCCCTGTTCTAACGAATCATATAACTACTATCTCTGTAACATTAAAACTCTGATCGTCTTGTTTGAAGCCGTACACACTCCTCAGTAACGACTTAAGGCCGAAATTCAAAATTCTTCTCAATTATCAAACAACGGTTTACCATCGTATCATGTCTACGGTTCGTTGGGCATAAAGTGAATAAATTATTTACTTTAGCTTTGGATATTTGTGAGGAAATAAAGAAGAATCATTAGAGGCTCGAATGGAACTTTGAAAAAGTGACCCAACGGGTTACGGATGGTGTGATTTACTCTAAAAATGACTGGTATTTTCCTCGTGAAGCAAGTAATGGGTCACAAATGTTGCCCATTCTCTTCTTTGAAATAAACTATGTTAACTAAAATCCTATCATATATTTTATCAACTAAAATATTTTATTTACGACACGATATTCAGTATTCTATTTGGGACACCGCCGCATATCTGTGTGACTGGATGAGATAAATGTAAATTGGACTTATACAATTCTTTCAGGCCCACTTCAATAAACACACAGACAGAAATTACGATCACAGTAATATTCTCTCCTATGAAATACTGAAAAGGTACTGATAGACCAACCAACCAATGAAATTATTACATATGTAGCACGAAAATCCTGCGCTGCTCCATGTCACGGGTGGTGCGTACTTTCAAAAACAAGTAGCTATGTTTAGAAAACTGTCCAATATAATGGTATAAGAAATCCATGCTTGTAATATCTTTAAATGATGTAACACTTGCGGTAATTTTTCCGATTTCTCTCTGACACTAAAATACTTGAGATTATTGAAATACGACGCTTTGAATTTGAGAGAATTACACTTAAAAACATTTCTGAGGAGTTTGCACGGGTTCCGCTAGTTTTTAAATAATTTACTTCAGTACGATCACCTGCTTGCCTGTGAAGCCAAACCCAGCGCCCTCCAAACTCTGGCGCTCCAAACCAGCCAAATCTGCACAAACAACAAATAAATTAAAACAAAACAAACCACATCCACCATAAAAAGGTGTTTCGATATATAAAATATAATTTCTAACGTTGCGGCCACAGGCCATCTTCAGTTTAAAAGTTAAAATCTATGAAAATACAGAATCGAAGTTAATTTAGCACATGTGATCTAAAATTGCTCAATAAAAAGTATAGATAAGATATCACACAACTAGTGAAGCAGCATAATAAATTAATTAAAATTATGCATTTTCGGAGATTTTCTCTTTCCACTGCAGATGTCCAGTGGCCGTAACGTTTGAAATGAGGCTTTATCGAATTATATTTTTTATTAACATTGTTCGGCGTTTTCTTTTATCTATATTGAGATGGCTTTTCGGTCCCAAATGATTTACATTACTGTCATTACAACCTCGTTTGTACTTGTCGTAAACTTCGTTCCTGAATAGAAAAAAAAACTTCTCATCTACGGACACCACATATTGACAGACTACCGGACGCGCCTCGTCAAAAATGATGGGACAAATGATGTTAATTACTTAAGATGCCCTCGTATTTACGGTAAATCTGACAGGAAATATTATTTGCAGTATCACTGCTACGGACTACTTACTTTGACAGTCTCGCTGAATAGTTAGAAATCCGGACCCAGGAATTTTTCTCTATCTAAATCCTTAAGAACGTGACAAAAAGACCGACCGACGGATGGACCAAGCAAGCAACACTGGGCTATTATTATATAGTGGGATATAGGAGGCAATGGACAGAATCTGCTGATCTGGAAACATCCCATAGACCAGCACACCAAGTAATATAGTGCAGAATAGTCACATCAACAGACAATCTTTCCTTTGTCATTAGTCCCTTAATAAGAGGAGCGACTGTACCACAAATAGACCGAAGGGTACGCTCGGGTTCAGTAATTTGACATTTCGCACACAGTGAGATTGAGCTTAGAAGATATAAAAGGAAATGAGTGATTTAGAATACGTCGCCTCACTCAAAGAAGACTTTATGATCATACAATCGAAATGATGCATGCTCATAATGCAAACAAGTATCATTGCTGGTCTATATTTGAGTATCCAAATGCAATTATAAATTGAGTAGAATTTACACACTCTCTGGGCTTAGGACATCCAATGCGATATTTTACAGATGTTAAATTGCTAAGTATCATTGAAACTATAAAATGATTTGATTCCAACCAACGCCTCCACGAAATTCATGAGGAATTTCTACCATCACACCCGAATCTTTATACTAGCCACTCCTAAAAAATTATTCGATGATATTGCTCACTTACAGCGAAATTTAATTTTACGCGATAAACAACATCAATTGTATTCTTAACAATTCTGAAGACCGTTTGACAACTTTTTCCAAACATTGACGATAATAACTCAAAATTTTATGCATTTCTTGACGACTGAAGAAATTTTTTTTGGAGATGCTGATCACGATACCCTGTAGCTAAGCCACTTCGGCATCATGTCACGAGCAATGACTTCGAATTTTTAAATAATTCCTCATACATCGCGAGCAGTTTACGGGCTGACGTACTATCTCAAGCACCGATGCAGTAAAGACGCTGTTAGTAGTAGTATTGGTGGTAGTGGTGATAGCAACGCTTCAGTAACTCAGACTATCTTGCACCGAAAGAGTAG
>VOMN01058301.1:0-17900 GCA_014899125.1 Orchestia grillus | reverse complement strand
ACAAAAATATAAGTGTCCTCAGATACCTTACGCACCCTGTATAATCTGCATATGCTGCATAGCCCCTCTTTTTATAGCAATCAAAAGTATTTTCTACCCTCTAAATTTATTTGCGGTCAAGAAATCTTGCATCGGATATCGACTGGAGCCCGCTGTCAAAATGTAAAGCTTATATTCAGGAAACCATACATAAAAGCACCTAAAGTCGATGTCCGCATGAAGCATTTTCTGATTTGACTTCGCAAAATTATTTAAATTAAAAGCTCTCTGGAAGAGCGATCTCCACCGGTGTCAGAAATTTCTACATATACTAGCCAATTTATTTCGAATTAGGAAGTGCAAATGGCTATCAGCAATCTAGATGTTCATATACCCTGGAATTGCTTATGCATTTGCTTTACAGCACGGCAGACTCGTTCTTATCATCCCACCATTTTCAAAATGTCGCTATTAACAAACATAAATGCCGGTTTCAGCTTCTCACGATGCTCTCGTGACTCAATAGAACAAAACAACAACAACTTGAACAGAATTTGAGCTCTACCACGCAGGAATAAGTACGCCGCACAGATATTTCAGGGTTTCAACTCCCGGCAAGGTTTTGGGTTGAAAAAGTACGCTTATTTCTTCCTATTACTGACGCGAACTTCACTGGTGCGACGTGTAAGGGTTTCCTCCTGATTTATTCAGAGAATTATTCTACATCATAATCTAAGTTATTTCAGTCAAAGCTCACAGAGTTTAATATTGACATTAGGCAATGTTTTGCCTAGCCTCACATAAAGAACACCTAAATGGGCCTCATTTGTTGCGGGAATTTTAAGACAGTAAGTTTCTTGAGATAAAACGAGAGATCGATGGTGATGCTGTTAACGATGTATCATTTTGTAAAGAATAGATCTTAGCACTAAATAATAGTGTCCTCGTCTTGAGGGAATTTACTCATTTCTTAATTCACAAGACATATGTAATTCATAGAGACAATCATCATAAAGTTAAAACATTAATTAACAACTACTAAGGAACCGTTTCCTTGTACCTCTCAACTAAACTCCAACATTGCCCCTGAACCACATTCTTGACAGCAGATCTGACCACACGTCTTCAGCAGAATAACCACCCCCACTCTCACAAAGCTCGTATAGTATCATATCACTTGCATTCGTTCGACGTCCCTGACCTCTGCCGGTGTGCGCGAACTTGTCGGCTCTTGTAATCAGTGTATTACAACTTGACAAGGCTCTAGAAGCTTCTCGAAGTCGCGCAGAACGCAGCGGAGGAGTCGAGAAGCCTCAAAGTGAGGAATTCATTTTTGCACTTGAAAATGAACATTAGCGATGAATTTTCTATTCAGTCTTTCGAAAATAAGCTTCGTTTTACGGCTGGTCAGGAAAGAATTAGCGAATACTTTAAAGTAAATCCAAGCGCATTTTTGTGGCGTAGCAGAGCTTTTATTGTGGAAAATTACACTATGGCTGACTTTACAGAGAACACTACCAAACAAGCAGCTCACGGGTGTCGTTGTGAAACACGTACTTTAGTGTAGAAAAACGAGTGTGTACTCCATACGCATGCGAGTATCAACCTTTCACGTCCATATACATACATCACAGATATCGATTTCGTTGTGCTCGAAAAGCTCGTCTCCGAGACAAAGTTATCAGCATATTTGTCTCCTAGATAACTGTGCTCCCTGCATACTGCCCGAGTGGCTCAGAATACCTTATAAAACTTTCAGCACGTGGGAGGCAGATAAGAAATCATTAGGAAGCTACCGTATAAATTCTCACAAAATTATGTAGACCGACACATTCTGAGAATTTTTTATATCAGATTCCTGCTGCATTCATAAGTGATGGTAACTCGTCTTTTACTTCTCTTGCACATGACTGAGTGACCAAGTTAATCATGAGCAATAGATATGAAAAGTTTGTGTCTGATTTTCTTCATTTAGTTGCCCTGGAGGTTTCAAGCATAGTCATATGTATTAAAACTTTAAATAGAAAATATGCGCATATAAAAATGTAGTACCAACATAGCTACAACAAAGGATTCCACGAGGAATTGCTAATACTCATTTCTAAAAAAGTTCACATGATGCGGCACCTTTCGTAGGGCCGCTATGAATCAAAAATACACAGTAATATTCACAAAACTATAAATAAAATCTGATGGAAATCAAGCTACATTTTTCTGATAGAAAACTGCAGGACTTTGATGAATAAATGAGGTTGAAAAACAATAGCACTTGCTAGCTATTCACTGAAAAAAAGAAACCAAATAAAAAAAACGAATTGTATTAATAAGTTCAAAATTTCCTTTCATTATTTGATTTGAATTCATTTGCAATGACTTAATTAAATTATTAATGAATTTTAACTTCGAAATTCTTGAACCTTTGCCTATGAGACGTTAGATGAAAGATGCAACGGAACAGCGAATCTAACACACACCAATAGTGATAGCGTTAAATCCTAATTTGCGAGCACTTCTGAACGTGTTTCACTGCTCGTAGTGGGTGTGTATCAGTTATGTCTCAGATCTCTTAAGGAAATTGACAATACTCGATCGAAACTTTGCCCTGTTAACGTTGCGATGCGTGTGTTCGTACAGGCCTTGTGGTGCTGAGCCTTGCAGTCTTGTTACTAAAGGGTTCGTCACACGGTCAGCCAATGTCTACAGATAGTGCGGCAGACACCCTAACATGTACGGTCATCGGATGCTAACTTTGCTCTTTATTCTGGAGTCCGGTGGAAGTCAAAGGACTCTACTGTTCAGTCGCTTGACTTCTCACCTGACTCCAGAATAGAGAGCAAAGTTAGTATTCGAGACATTATTTGGGTGTCAGGCGACATTAGTTTCAGACATTGACTGGCCGTATACATGAAGGCACCTCTAGCAGAGAACGTGCTCCCCTAGGTATTGTTAGAGAAAGCAAGGAGCCGGACTAACTAGGCCTCTGATGGTTCTACCCATGATCAAGGTCAAATGGGATCGTAACTGACCATGATTTGCAATGTTCAAGTTGATGAGTCGTGTGAGTTTCTCTGGCTGCTCTGCAAGTGATCGTTTGCGGCATCGGACAGTCCAGGGAGATCCCACACTTCTGTCAAAACTTTGGTTTGATGAAAACAAGACACTGACTGCTAGTAACTAAATCTTAATAGATAATCACTAGTACACGGCAAGTGTCATTCAGGCAAGTTTTTGCTTATTCAAGTACAGTACATATACGTAATTGGAGCATTTCTTACCGAGAGCAAAAGTTATCCGCGTAATTTTAAGACTTATGGGACATTAGCAAAACATCGACATGAAAAGACGAGGAAAGAGCACGTGAATTATGACTCTTAGATGACTTTCAGAAGTGAGCAATGAAATCAATTGAGCCAGAGGTCATCGCCCTCAGTTCTGGAGGTGATGTTACGCAGAGAACTGCATCACGCGATTGTATTATTGTTGTTTGGGTGATGGTTATTAGCAGCCTTATTGTACTCTAAAGGATGATTTCTATTGTAAATTTTTCATAAACCTAGCTGCCATATTGCAGCTGTTTATCAGCTTTGAAACTCTTTGACAATAGTTTACAAATGGATTACACGAAGGATTTTATAGGCTTACAAGTTAATCCCATTTAAAAAGGTTGCTCTGTAGCAAGTCTGGCAACAAATCTCTATTCTTACATTTTGTTTTCATTATGTTGCTGTTTGTTTTGGCAAATGTTGTACTAAAATATTGCTCACATTTTATCAGCGCAACTTTGACCTGAACGTTTTCGAAATTACATATATTTTTCCAGTATTTTATATCTGACTGAAATGTAATCGGATAATCAGCGTGAAAAAATGTTATTTGGCTACTATGTACGAGAGTGTAGTCGACCACTGAAGAAGAATTTTATTTTTTCAATAAAATATATTGTAAATTCTCACGTTATCGCGTTTGGATCTTCATTTTATCAATGCTTAGTAATCTAGAATTAAATTACTTATGAGTTACATCTTTGATTTCAAACGAAGACAAAGTATTGGGGCTAGCACGGCAGTATCTTTATGCATCAAAACTGTAAAATATTATCGTTAAATACTTTTAGAATCATTCATTATCCTACTGTCACCACATTAGTGAAGAAAACCAGGAAGCAAAGATTCTTTCTGCTTCACCGTGCTGCCAAGCAGATCGGACAGTTCGTGTATGTCAATATTACTGCTTAACGAAAACGAGCTCTGCTTTTTTCATCGTTCCGTCTGTACCGCGTAGCTTGCGATCCCAAGTGAAAAAGAGCTTAATCCCCATTAATCAAAGAAAGAGATACGTTGGTACAACTGATATTTTCATATTCATACATAGCAAAGTTACAAAACAGCCTCCAGATTGCAGTAAAAAAAAATGAACATCAGAGTTTACACTTAAACTCCTTCTTTTGCATTTCTGCGTAACGAATATTGCGTACATATGTTTGAAAAAAAGTTCAAGAAGAGTAGGCAAAACAGCACTGTATGAGCAGGAACATTCGTGTTTCCTCTGTATTTTAGAGACGCATTGATCGCACGGGGTTTTCTTTCACAACTCCTACTTTAGGGCTATTTTTCTCTTCTAAATTTGTCGAGTGGCAACAGCTCTAAAAGTACGATTCTTTGAAAGGCTGGTGTCTGTTATATCAATCGCTGAAAGGTTCGATTCATCGAGCTCAAAAAATGAACAATCAGCTGATCCGGCAGCAAGCCAAGACTTGTGCGAAAATTATAGACACCCTCACTGCACGCGTTCACATCTGCTACTGAACTTGAAAGTGCAGCTCCCAGCCTGCCAGACGCCAGTGCCACTGGCCGCCCTGCCCCTGCCGGGCTGCCAGCTGCCAGCCGGGAGCACAACACCGCATTACAGCCGACAGGGGTACTCCGGCCTCTTTTACGGCGCCGTCCCGCCCCCGGGCGCATTTCACGGCTACCGCTGCGTTGCCAGTAATAAGTTTTTTAATTTAGATTATTTTTCATATGAAATTTTAGGTTCCTAGGTTTAGTGTTCAAGAAATGAATAATACGTAAATTTTCAGTGATCAGTGTATTAAATCAGAAGCTATGCACGATGAATTTTAAAATCTACGTCAGTGACAATTTTTGTTCCGCGAAGTTAATTACTGCGAGAACATGAGAGATAAGAACATCAACCGGTGTCTCAGAGTGATCTGTGGGGGTCTGGACCGTCGGTGGGTCTGGAGCGGTGCGCAGCGTAATGACCCAGGAACAGTTCAGGAACGGCAGCTTTAGTCGTGGAGCCATAGATTGTCATTGTTTACTCTTTTAGGGTATAAATGTATACATTATATAGAAATTTACTCTAAAAAGTTACTCATTCATAAATTATTTGTATTTTTATGAGTTTTTTATTACGGTGTTGTAGATTTTGAATCGCTAATTTATTGTAATTTAGGGTAAATGCAACTGTATTAGGGTAATCGAAATTATTTAACCCTAGCAAGGACAAGGAGTTTTAATTACGCTGCGTGCGCTGGAGCAAGAAGTGAAATTAGGAACTCTGGCGTGAGGAACGGCGATTGCTTCAATTCTGCCTGCAGACTGCGGATTAGTTATTCCAGACTGGGATTTTTGAGAACCTAGTTAGAGAATAGTTTCTTCCGTCGTGCTGATACATCGTACTCTAAAAATTATACATATTTCGTATGAATTATACATATTTCGCCTCATAATTGTTAGTCAAGAGGTAAAGACAATAGTTGCAGGATAGATGCGTGCTTGAAAATATGTGTTGCAACTTCCGAGATAAATAATAGAAACCTTTACTCTACGCAGAAGATAGGAAGAAGCCCATGAGTTTGAAAATGCTAGTGGATTGAAATTAAATACTTGAGTCATATTCATATCAGCACAATATTAGCGATATATTGTGGAAAAACAGGAAACATTTAACCATCAGAAGTATTGATTTGAACAAGATTTCTTCCAATTGTCTCTTGTGCACTGAATGTCTTCTATCGTGGCTATCATTGTATGTAGTATTAAGCAGATGCAAGAAGCTAGGTCAACACTGTAAACCTAATCTTTTTTACAATAAAATTATAAGTTGAAATAAGTATAAAACTTATTAGTGCTTCTTACTAGTTCTCAGGAAAGATAAATACAGGCATACATTGTTTTTGTTGTAACTAGTGGTATAAAAGAGTAGAGAAGTGCCTCACTCAGTGTATGAATGTCTTGGCATTTTTAGTTGTCAGTATTTAGTGCGGATGATTTTTGTCAAGTATGATTGTTAGTTTTCCTTGATTGAGGTATGATATAGGATTAGGATATAAATATTTTTTGTACAATTTGACTTGTAGATGTATAATCTTACATGATGGAGTATAGAAATATTGATGCTGTGTAGTCCTAATGTAGTAATTTATATAAGAGAACAACAGAAATCTGTTATTTGGCATATGTCATGTTAAAACCTAAATAGTCTGCTACTTTAAACATTAAGAAAATTTTATTTAGATTATGTTATTGAAATATTGTTCTATTTTTAAAATTTATCATTTAAACTAGTACTTGCAATTATAAGTTAATATACATAATTATCCTAAGGTAGTATATACAGTACTATAGACAATTGCATAGCCTTCATTTGGTATCATTAGATAGACCTTTTCTGAGAAAAAAAGTTAGATTAAGAGAGATATGTTTCATCAATATGATATAACATAATGTGCATAATAATGGCAATGAGAACTTGCAGAAATATTTTTAATTTCCTTTGAGTTTGCATAATTATGTTGAATTAGTTTAGAAATATGCCTATATAACTTTGATATGCTTTTAAACTTTTTTCTAAATTGGTTTTTGATTCAGAAAAATTCCTATTTAATGACACCAAAGTAAAGCTGTTAAGATGAATAGTAAGCTTTATGCAGTTAGCTACAGTAAAATAAATGTTAACTTCATATTGTATTGAGTTTTGCATCACTAAATGAAATTGCATCACTTGCTATGAAACATCTACAATGCATAATGTTGAAAATATTAAGCAATTTACACACATGTAATTGTTCGGTTATGACCCAAGTTCTAATTTGGTAGTGCACATAAATTAGGCATATGTTACAGAAATTGATGTATACCACTGCCTTTTAAAGTGCAAAAGGGATAGGATGCATCATTGCATGCATCAATTTTGTTGTCTGTATTTTAAATAACTAAAGTTTCTATTTTGTATGTGACTGCCAAATTATTTTGTATCTTGAAAATTCTTAAAAAGTATGAACAGAAATTGAAAAGATGATTCTACTTATTTCATTAGTTGTAGGTTCACATTGCTTTTAAAACATTTTAAAATGTTGGGTCACTCTTAAATTCAAGAGCTTAAGAGGCTTGTGAATAGTTGAAGGATGAGGAGAGTCCCAACCACTAAGATTATTCATGCTTTGCATACTGGCTGCCCTGGAAGTTTTATATTGTCTTAAAAATTAAGAGAAAACTTTAAACGATATAAAAAATTATTCTATGATATAGTTAGACATTTTTTTCTTTTTCAAACTTTTCAGTACTGAGCTAGATTGAGCACAAAATGAGTGTTAAAAACAAAAACGAACCTGGTAAGTTATTGAACCTGGTAAATTATTGATCACCTCTTGGTTTTGCCTATATTTTGGTCCTTTAGTATTTTTGTCCACAAATTTCAATATTTATCAACTGTTTTGTGTTGAAATATGTACAATTGGTTAACTGATATGGATTTGCAACTTGCAGGTTCAGTATTCTTGATTTTGATGTATTAGCTATCAGAGAAAGTAGGCTTAATTATTCTGGTATTGTAGCTCTTACAGAAACTTGTTGACCCTAAGCAGTTCTATATGCTTCAAATTTTAAACTATTCATCTTATTCATTAAGGTGACTGTTTGGTGGAGCTAAATTGTTTTTTCAATTAATAAATGTGGTTTGATAGGTTTTTTATGACATCAAAATTTGACCTCTCCACCTGCTAAACTGACTGCCATGGGTGTGTAAAAAGAGAGAAATATTCTGATGAAGCTACACATAATTTAACAAGCAAACAGTGCATTTTATTATTATAGTCAATTTAGAATGGCCCTCACCAAATGTTGTGTAAGCTGCACTGCGCATAGAGGCTGATTATAAAGGCTTGCCTAATTGCAGCAGCTTGCCTAATTCATGGCTTGCCTAATTGCAGGTCAGTCCACAATTCTACTTCAGACCCTCTCACCAGACTCTACAACCTGTGGTATTTTTGGCAGTTGGAAAACCTGTCAAGTCAGAAAAATATGAAAAAAATAATGGAAAATTATGAAAAATTTGAGAATGACAATTTTTATTTTAAACCACTAGAAAATTTGTTCATTGCATTGTAACACGTATATTAAGGCAAATCCCATCATCCTAGTGTTAAAATTGAAGGAGTTGAAACTTCTTGATGTTAAAACACCAACATTTTTATAAATCTAAAAAATTTACGGGAGCAATTTGCATGTTTTCTTTAAAAATTATGAGTCTGCTCGATTTGAAATCAATCTATCTGAATTGGAAAAAGTTGGTTCATAAACTGGATGGTTTCAGTAAAAGGTCTTGTTGTTCATTTGATTCATTTTATTAACTTCATGGAGTAATGTTCAATAATGCTACAGGATTTAGTAGGTTTCTAAAAAAAATCTTTGAACTTCTCAGTTTACTTGAGCTGCACTGAACTCCGGTTCAATGCTTGTTTTGTTTTAGAGTTTAGGTTCTGTGCTTAGGATTTATTTAGGTGTATCGTATGTATAAAAATGTATAAATTATTGCATGCTTATGCTGGTGTTGCTGATTTTGAGCAGGCTGGACTTATCGAATGAATTCTTAAAATGTTACAGATGAACCTCAGAATAGGTAATTTTCATTCTTTGTTTGAGTTCTGCTTGATTCATTTGCTGGTGGTACACATTTGTAAGTATAGACTGTTACAGACCATCCTGGTGGCATCAGTTTATGTTGACAATATAATACAGTACCTGTCTTGGCCAAGATATTATTGCTGGTGCATGCTATCTAATTTGTATCAACAGTTATTTTAGGTGACCCTATGCTGGGAATACCATTTTAGTACCAATCTTTTTTCCTGGGTCGATGTAATTATGTACAGTGTTACAAGAACTGCCTTCATTTTTTAGCATAACACTCCTTTTGGGGACTAGATTGATCAATGTGAAGTAGATGTAATTCACTCAATATATAAAAATAAATCATCATGTTGGGGCCCAGACATGGATTGTTTACTAGGGCCAAGCCCTGGGGAAAAAACGTAAATAGACTCAAATACAAAAGAAAGGTAAGGTTTTTCTTGATTCAGAGTGTTAGTATTCAAGAAGAAGCTTTACTCTTGGGTGCAGTCTTTGAAAGGATGGTTGTAATCATTCATAAGAAAAAATTAGTCACTTGCTTCTGACATGGTATAAGACCTCCAGAAGCATTAATAGTTGTGATAATTCTCTTTGATGCTAAAAGTATCCTAATGTACACCTGGTCGATTTTAAATCACTCTTGCAACAACTGATTTTTTAGTGCAGCCACAGTGTGTGGATGATGTTTGTGATGTCTGACTTGTCGTTCTAGGTGATCCCTCATTTCAATTGTATCCGTGTCTGAGGACTTAGCCAGCCAATCTAAATGTCTGACGATGTGAATGGCTCATGCCAATTAATGACAGTTCTAGCCCGATGTGCCTGCCAGTTGTCTTCCTTAAATGGAGCTCGAAAAACAATAAGTGACTAATTTTTCGTCTGAGGACCTTATTTTTGATTGAAACGAATCAAATAAATGCAGTTCATACTTGGGTTGGTAACCTGTGTGATGAGAGGATTTTTTCCTGAGCTCATTCATGGTAATGGAGTGTTGTCTAGGTAGATACATGCCACCAGAGTGTAAAGAAAATAGAAGCTTTGGTAATTAGTATATTTGTAGAGTAGATGTGATTTGAATATATTGAGCTAACTTTTATACAATATTCAAGATAAATGTATGTATTAATGGTGAAATAAATTAGTAAAATTCTGCAGATGTGGTACTTGCGGACAAGGAGCATATGAACTGCATCTCAACTTTCTATGAAGATGGTCGGGTCACGTTTCAGCCTTGTCTGAAAATCGTGAGGTTCAACACGGTGCACTCCTACATCAAAGCCCTAGTGTTCTGTGGTGTGAATCTCAATAAAGTAAGCATTCTGCTCTTTGGTTTGTTAAGGTTAATGCATAAAGGAATTCTATGCTCACTCATTCAGGAACAATTGAACAATTGCGGCTTTTGGCCTAATTCCCGTGGGGGGAGGGAATAAGGTAGGGTTAGGGTAGTTAGGTTTGTCTATCATTTGCTGTGGGGACTGGCATCCTCAGCGGAGCACTATTAAGTTACCTCGGCTAAGGTAAGTCTTTAGGGCTCCTGTCTTTCGTGCCCACTTTACTTCTATTTTCATACCTTCTTTGCTGATAGTTCTTTATTTTGCTTCCTTTTCCTTTCTTACCTTGCTGCTTCTATGTACAGGGAATCCTGTGTGAGACCCACCTGAGCATAGATTCTGCATTTTATACAATCTATAATAAATAGTTTCTTGTGGTCCGTGGCGTGCTGGTTAGCGTGATACCCTCGCAGTTGGGAAGTTAGGGTTCGGCTCCCGACTCAGGCACTGATTTTCACGTAACTACGGAGTGCATCCCTTGGAAAAGGAAGCTTAAACCTCACGTTTCTCACATCCCTCGTCACGCGTTAGTAGTTGTAAATTATCGAAAACCCAAAGGTAAAACGTGTTGGAATTAATTAAGTTTCTCTTCACTCTTTTTGGACCACATTTCGTGTAGATAGGGAACTTTAAAGGGACAATTAATAATTTGATAATTTAACTTCAATTTATTAGTGTCAATTTTATGATGCATGGTTTTTATGTTCATGTGATTTATGTTTCTGATTGTACAAGTATACGTCTAAAATACGCGCAGCGCTGTATGACACTAAATTCTAGGCCACCTCCGCGTCATGGGAGAGGGGGCATATTCATGTTCACGCTAGGCGAAACATGATAACGAATGCCCGCGAGTAGTCTGGTATGCCGACAATCTGAGAACGTGCATCAAGGTGCGAAATTATGTGTGAAAAATTAAATCTAATGTTAACCGTTTTCTATTTAAAAGGACACTCCATTTCAGTAACGTCCAAAATTGGGGAGCGAAATTTGTTGAAGCCTAATGAAATAATGGGTTACTTTTTCGCTGATTGCCACTGATGATGGACATTGTCATGATTTTTCAGGTTAATTGAAGCAATATGTGAAAAGAAGTGGGCAATTTTTTAATTTTTAAGTTTTTAAATTTAAGGAACTGTGATGTAAATAATTGTGGTACTCGCAAATAATTCATGTTCCAGACACGCGAGAAAATCTAGAGAAAATAAAGGCTGTTTATCAGTGCAGCATTTATCACATTGACAAAACGTTCTAGAGTAGATACAGCTGTTCAATTCGAAATTGTTATATTTTGGAATTCAAATCACACTTTTTAACAAATTTCTGGACTTTCGAAAGCGTTGAGCCGAATATTGAGACTTTACGACCACGCTGGTCGACTTACTACAGGAAAAAGTAGGACAGACCAAGAAAAACTACTGTGATGGAGGATCTTTCTATTCTTCTTCTTGCTCACAAGGATCGTTTTCTCCCTGCAGGACACGTTTTTTCGCATATTTAAGACGAAACATCTGTTTCTTAATAACTTTTATCGAGATGTTTACATTTTCATGCAACACGTCTTTATGCCAGAAGCTCTCGGATAGGCTGCTGATAAGTGAGGAAACCAAGATAGCAAGATAAGCTTCCGCTATCAAACATGTCAAATGGTCCGAAGAAAATTACTGCAAAGTATTTTTTTGGAGATGGAAGGAAATTAAATGTACCAAGTAGCGATTGAACGCAATTTGTAAGAAAAATCGGTGAAAATTCAAACTTGAATTGTGTCTTTGGTATGATTTCAGGATTGGGTACTACACTCTCGTACGTTTAAGAAAAATCTGCTTGAACAACGTGTCGTGCCAATGTTGCAAAATTTTAGATTTCAGATTCCTGTGTTTATGCAGGACAACGCTCCTTGTCGCTATAGACTCTTACACTTTGACTGCGATTCTCTACGTAGGAAATATTTCATGTCGACAAAAAATTCGGCTGAGAGTTTAAAATTGAAGGATTTTGCAGTCACAAATTTGGTTATCCTATTCATTTTCCCCCTAATCCCAACTAGCTTATTCGAGTAATGATCACAAATTTTAGGAAAACTTGAAAATATGTATTCATATTTGCTAGTACATCCATTACGTTAGGTAAGATGACCGCGTGTACCATATATGGCGCACGTCGCAGTCAAAGTGTTAAGGGATCTAAGATTTGAGGTTACAAGCTGGTCACTTCAAAGTCGAGACCTGAATCCCACAGAGCACTCATCGAAGACATTAGGGCGGGATGTCACGGGTGGAGATCCAGTTATTGTGGAAGATTTGTAGAAAAATTCCAAGAATTGTGGGCTCCATTGGGTAGTGGTAGCGTGATGGTCTCGTAACCGAAAGGACGCGGGTTCGAGTCTCGGCTCAGGGAGGCATTTTCACGCAAGCAGCGAGTACAAATTATTGATTACTTTCATGTGCGTGATGAAATAAAACAATACGATAGAAAGAAAAACAAAAATTGAAAACAGATTGTTGAAAATTGTAGGATTTCTGTAGAACTAGTCCGCGACTCGTCAAGAATAACGGGACTTGTTTTATTTATTCTTGGGAATTATATTTCACATTCGGAGAGGGACGTGACTTCCCTTTCCGATGGGTGCTGAGCGTGACACCGAACCCATAAATAAATATTTTTATACGCGACGATCTTTTTTGGTCTTAGATAAAACATCGATTATAATTTGAAGTATACAAGTAGTTGAGTACCTCAGATCTTCTTGGGTAAATTCACATTCACTAGTTTTTGCTGAATATTCACTAACATTGCCATATGAGCTTCACATTGAATTGAAATGTAAAATGATGCTCTTCAAAGTGTTAGGTCATAAAAGATATAACTCATCAGAGGGAAAATAAATAAACATGTAAAGGTGAAGTGCAGCAAGTGATTATTATTTCTGATAAAAAATAATTAAAACGTTTTACATGAAGAGGTTTTAACCTTGGGTTTGTCATACGCTGTAGTTTGTCTTCCCCCTCAGGGGGCATAGGATAGGCCATAGGCAATAGGGGTAGGTTAGTTAGGTTTGCCTATCCTATGCTATGGGGACTAGCGCCCCCAGGGGAGTACTGCTAGGGTACTTCAGCTTTAGATAGGCCTTCGGGACTTCTGTCTTTCGTGCCCACTTTGCTTCCTTCCGTTTTCATTCCTTCTTCGCTATTTCTATTTGTCTTTTCTTGCTCTTCCTTCTTAACTTGCTGTTTCTATGCGCAGGGGATCTTGTGTGGGAACACACCCTGTGCATAGAATCCCCGTTCTCCTAAGTCCATACTAAATGGTCCCTACTCTTTCGGTGCGAAATAGACTGAGTTTCTGAAGCGCTGCTTTCACTACCACTACAGCTACAACTAGTTTGTCTTCCATATTTTTGCTGTAGATTTTTGACTCAAGAATCTCTTGTTCACGTAACCATAGATTTAGGGTTACCATTCCAGTGTGGAAGATGGTTGTAGTTTTTACGTATGTGCGTTTATAAATCCTTCATATTTTTTCGCATTCAATTTTGCATCTACTGTTGTGTGCAGTTTTATATAAGTATTACAATTTCTTAGGCTGTGAAACGAATTCCTTTTTTGAAATGTTGCACGCTTACTGATTGAGTTAGTGGATATCCTGTCGGTTGCAGTTGGTGGACTTCGGGTGTGGGGACAAACGTTTCCTGATGCAGTGTCTCCTGAAGACTCCCTGCCTCACCGACGTCGTGTGTGTGGACAAGAACCTCGGCTACCTGGTGAGTGTTGCACCTGTGACCTGGTGCACCTGGTGAGTGTTGCACCTGTGACCTGGTGCACTTGGTGAGTGTTGCACCTGTGACCTGGTGCACTTGGTGAGTGTTGCACCTGTGACTCATTGTTGAGCGAAGTGCTCTATTTCGTGGGGTCCATTGATGGCTTTTTCAGATGCCGACTTCGGCTCTTCCACCTTGAAGAATTTTAACGCTTCAAAAGTTGGTCAATTGTGGGCGAAGAGATTTGCTCCTTGAATTGACGTTTGTTGAGGGTGCGCCAGAATGGGCTGACACGCTTAATTGTTGGTTTATTAGATGTAGATAAAAAGGAGGAATGAACAAATTCATCTTTATTTTCCAACTGTGTGTATGATGCAATTTTGTTTAATTAAAAAATGAAGTGAAAATATATTTTCATTCATTCTTTGCTTTATTTTGCTTGGTTAAAAGAAGTGTGCCAACCATTTTGCCTCACTCAGTTCTTCCAACTGCCAAGACCCGAATTCACGGCCACGTCAGCTGTGGTGTGTAGCCTTATCTCCGTGCACTTAGTTCATGCGGGCAGCAATTAGAGCGCTGCCCCATCTCCGGCGTCCTCACAGAAGCACCTTTAATAATTCCAACACGGTTTACCGTTGGGTTTTCAATGCCTTATAGCTATTGACGCGGTCAACTCGTTGACGCGGTCAACTCGTATTAATTACTCGTTGAATGCGACCACCGAACGAACCAGTTTCGTATCCGTCGATAAAAGTCGCCTTGCATACTGTGGGGTTCAGCTTCGGCCATGAGCCTCTCGTAGGGAACTTTATTAAAGTCTTTTTGAAAGTCGAGGTATGTGAAGTCTACGGCTTTTGTGCTGTCGTAGATACGGTTGACTTCTCAAAGAAGTCGACGCTCTCAATCTATTCTAGGTGTCCGTCATCAAATTATGAGCTTGTAGATAATTTTTTATCCGGATTTGATTGATGTTTTCATTACTTTAGGGATCGTTGGGTTAATCATAAATTAATGCTAATTATACCACCACACTTAACACTCTTCGCTGCGTCCGCCTGACACCAAAATTATAGTGAATTTGTGTTTCTAATATTCTTAATCTTGTCCAGTAAATGCAATTTTGTAATAACCCTTGTAGTAATGGTTTTCAACTCGTTGAAATCTTTTAATTCAATTTGTTCTGCGTTTCAGATTAGCTTGAGGATGATGTTGAAAATGTCGAAACGTGGCAATTTTCGACTCTGGTGTGTCAATTCTTGGTGTTTTGTTTAGCTTTAGACCCACCATCAAGCATTTTAGCAAGGATGCAAGTATCGAAGTTGTTTCAGCATCCCTTTTACGCAATGAACTCAGAAAAATAAGTCTTGGTAGGGGTAAGCTACTTCTGGTCATTAACAAACAATTTCAGAGGGTGAGCCAATAACCCGATCGGGCTTCGTATTACAGCGATGCCAGGGGATCAGGTGGAATTACTTGAGTAATTGAAATAGGTGGAATTACTTGAGTGGGGTTATGCAAAAGGGGGTTATGGTAGTTTTAAATTTCATTTGTAATTTACACAGATGCTTTTTCACGTTGATATTGATGTTAGCGATCAAGTCGTGGGTGTTTTCGATGGAATACACTATTCTATGAAGGTTTTGAATAGCTGAGTATCTTTTAGCAGTCTTTTCCTATTTTTAAGATACAAATGAGTGAAAAATGAGGAAATACATATCTGGTCAAAGCCAAAAATCAAGCCAATGAAAAAAAACAGGATAAATGGAGAATAACGAGGTGACTTCTTGCAAATTGTGAGAACTAGAAATAAAGAAATAAGAAAACATGCGTTCGTAGACAGCAAAATGTTAATTACCAGATGGAGTTTAGTAATTACTCAACTCCAAATACTATTAGAAAACGATATTTTAGTGTAAGAAATGTTTCATTACTCATCACTAGACATACTCATTACTAGAAATACTTAAAACTGTGTTCCCAAGTGCCTCTCAGGAGCCATAGGATAGACAATAGGGTTAGGGTTGTCTACCTTAAACTATGGGTACTGGCGGCCCCAGGGGGGCACTGTTAGGTTACCTCAGCTATGTGTAGACAGGCCTTCGGGATTTCTGTCTTGCACGCTCGCAATGATTCTTTCAATTTTCATACCGTCTTAGCTGTCTCTTGTCTTTTTTCCACTTCCTTCTCAACATTGTTTCCAGGCGCAGGGAATCCGGTGTTGGAACACACCTGTGCGTAAATTCCTCGTTTTCTTCGGTCCATACTAAATGATCCCTTCTTTTCATCGCTATCTGTGGATCGTATTTCATGTTGATTGGGAGTTCTAAACTAACCGATGATATATTTTCAAGGGTCCTGCTAGTAATTCTCATTCTAATTTTAAAATCACTCTGAACTCAACGAATTGAAAATTTATTTGTTTCTTGAAGAACTACATAAGCGATGCTGACCCTCTCGCAATTGAAATGGGTTGAGATATCTTTTGCTTTAATTAAGAATTTCGTACCGTACTGTACACGAGCGCACCACAAAAAAAATACTGTAGTACGTACATATATTATGGAAGCCCAAGGGCGTTGCAGAAACCTAAAATAATGCTTCTAAGTACCATGATTGTTGTGAAAAATGTACGCATCCACAATTCCAATTTAGCAACGAGCCTTTAACCCAATCCCTGTCTCGGTCTCAAAGGGTTAGCCTCTCCCAAGCGGCGGAGTTGGTGTCCAAAACTATATCGACTTGGCGCGTGTCCATATTTGGCCGCTTTATTTTTTCTTCTGAGTTCAAGCGGCCCCTACGATGTCTGAACTCCGTTCAAGTCGAAAACAGCGGTGTAGATTGCATAGAGAGGCTTCAAAATTTTCAGATTTGGTTAGGGATTCTGGCTTTGGAATGAGTTAGCCCGTACTCTCTTATCGTATGTGATACACTTCACACATAAGTGTGTCTAAATGAAACGGTATGAGTATGGAATGATTGTCCGTGTAGCAAGTAAACAACATCTTCCTTCAGTCCCAATTGTGCTTTTGTTTAAGGGAAATGAAATATTCTTTTTTATAAATGAAAATAAATTTTTGTGACGATAGATATTTCTTAGGTTAAGTAGCAGGTATAATTCGAAAGAGAAGGATTAATTACACACGTCTAATGGACAGGTGAGAGAGAAGCTGCTGTGGCAGTCAGAGAACGACCGGCGCGCCCTGAGCTTGCGCGTGCGTCTCATCGAAGCCGACGTGCTGGATCTGCCCGAGCCTGTCGACACCCCGGACGTCGTAACGCTCATCGAAGTGTGAGTGCTACCACTCGGGCCCAGCTCTCCTGTTCCAGTGCTCCCAGTCGGGCGAATGTTTGCATTCCTATCACGTTTCTTGCGACGGTTCTTCGTCATTCCTCGTTTGAGTGTAAACCTATATCTAATGTAAATTACTTGTGGTAAATAAATGTTTACAAATGCTGTTTTATGAGTAGGAGTACAAAGGACCCGGTGGTGGGTCACGTCGCAGGAAACGTGTTAGTCATTAACTTCAGTACACAAGGATTGATTAAGAGAAATAAGTTTAATTACGAGTATTTATTGGTTAGCTGGTATAGTTTAGCCTTGATAAAAATACATCAACTAAATTTAGGCAACTTTGGTCACTGCGTATGTATGCAATTAATTTCCAGAGCATTTGAGACAAGAGAGTGATGTGGATTTCGATTCTATTCCTGTCAGAGGCCTTCATGTTCTATTGCCATTCAGGTTTTCTTACAGAAACCCTTACAAATGTATACCTAATGGCGTATTACGAATGTGTCAGTAACGTTTTATTCTTTTATTCGACGTAACGTGTCAGTAACGTTTTATTCTTTTATTCTTTTATTCAATTTTTTTATCCGGGACCGCCGGATCGCTATGAGAAAGGGAAAGCGGCTCCTCAA
>VOMN01058300.1:0-33936 GCA_014899125.1 Orchestia grillus | reverse complement strand
TTGAATAATTCTACATAGTTAATACAATAGTATACCAGTTTAAAGAAGAATTACAAAAATCATGGTAGAGACTGCCTACTTCACAGTTCGAATGCGCTCACCACAAACGATACGTAATAAAAATGAACAACATATATTATCAAAAATACAAATATGAATTCAACATTATAAACTGTAAACAAAATAAATTAAAGCATTAGGAAAGGAGGCATTATAAGGGCAGGAGGTTCTGGTACGGGGCTCTGCTGCAAGTCAGCAGTGCGGAGGAAATGTCATTCAGGAAAGTCGGGGGGGAGGGTTCAGTGTTCTCAGCCTTTCTGCAGATGAAACATTAGGGATTCGACTGCAAAACTATTATACGTGTCTGAACGCTACACAGAAGGAAATTTTGTAGCTGCATTCCGAAAATAAGATCTGGAAGTTTGTACGAACTAGAACTAATGGTAGCCACACTACAAATACGAATCGTTGAATATCTCAGCTCCAGGTCGTTGTCACCAGCTTACAGGAAGCGGCCCTTAATTAATGGTCGCGAAGCTCATGTGAGGCAAAGCTCACAGTCTCATGGGAGACACACATGACGTTGAAGAATTGGGAGATTCATAGCAGCCGGGGTCGTTAACGCCGCTGTAATTTACGAAAAAAAGTTCATATTTTGTTTAGTAAATCATTATCGTTCAACTTCTAAATACCACTTCTTCGTGGTCAAAAAGCAACAACCATGTGCGAATCGTGTCCCCTATTGAGTATTGAATATTTACGGTGACTTTGATTGATATTGTAGGTATTCAATTTTTTAAGATTTTGCATTAAAAATGTAAGGGCACGTACATTTTTGTCACCAATCTTTCTGAAATCATATTATTCAGTGAATATTCATTTTTAGATAACAACATATGTAGAGCCTTATATTTTTGAAGATTTTCATCGATTGTCTCCAATCTTTAAGAAATCATATTTAGTTACCATTCATGTGTAGAACACGAAAATAGCTTCTACTTCCTTTTTCCATTGATTTGCTGTTTCATTGATAGTTTATATTTTGTTTAGCATTTCACCTCTAAATACCACATCTTAAAGGTCAAAAAACGCCAACGATTTGCGAATTATGTCTCCTATTGTTTACCTAAAATTTAAGGTCAATTTTATTGGGATTGAAAGTATTTAATTTCATTCGAATTTTTTATTAAAAACGCAGGGTAAAATACTGATTGGCTTTCTATACTTGTGTAGATTTTCACTGATTTTCTCCAATAATTAAGAAATCATAATATCTGTTCAACATTCATGCGTAGATATCGAAAGTAGCATCAGTTTTCCTTTTTTCCACTGATTTTGTATTTCTTACAAAGTTTATACAATCTTTTCAGCTCTAAATACCACTTCTTGATGGTCAAAAGCGACAACTATTTGCGAATCGTGTTCCCTATTGAACACTAAATATTTACAGTCAATTTGATTGAAATTAAAAGTATTCAACTTTTTCCGAATTTTTATTAAAAACGTAAGGGTATACCTTGCTATATTTTTGTAGACTTTCATTTATTGACACTAATTAGTATGAAATCATGATATTTAGTTAACATTCATATGTAGAACACAAAAGTAGCATCGGTTTTCCTGTTTTCATCAAATTTGTTTTTTATGAAAGTTTAAACTTCGTTCTGTATATCATTATCATTTCACCTCTTGGGTCTATAATATTTACAAGTCGATTTGTTAAATCCTATTTAAAAATCGTCCGAAATTATATTCGTTTGAGAACCGTAATAATTTTTAATTGATCCGCCATGTATGAAGGTTTATTTGTCACAAATTAAACTAAATTTGAAAATGAATCAAATTTGACTAATAAAATAAGTGAAATTTAATTTATCATAAATGGTGTTCGATTAGTAATAAATGAGACTCAATTTGTTATTAATGAATATATGAAATCAATTTAAATCACTTGGAGATTTTATATTAGATGATGGGTTGATATTCTCACAAAACTTTCGCAAAAATAGAAAATTTGAACGTGGGATAAAACGAGGGAAAGTTCCTCCAACAATTTTACAATTTTATGAAGTAAGAAAAGGTAACACCGTTCAGTCCTTATTTCCTCCGCCTATGAAGACTTAGCGCTAATTTTTGGAAAAAGACCAGCGTTGCGCCCTCGCTATTAAAGCTGACGCTAAATTTACGCAATCGTGAAGCGGGCACCGATGGCATTAGGGTTGCATCCCATCGGTCATAAACATAAAACGAACAAGTGTCTATTATACCGCTAGTTTTTTAATGGAAAGTGAAGTAGGCACCGACTAGGTGCTGACAATTTTTACGTTAGCTCCAGCTCCAGCTCCAGCTCCAGGCACCAGCTCCAGCTCCAGGCACCAGCTCCAGCTCCAGCTCTCACTGGCACCAGAGAGTCAAGGCACAGTGGACCCTCTGTCACGGTCGGGGGGTCCTGACCCGAGGGCTCTGAGACGTGCGCCAGACTGGGCGTCGTAAACCTTGTCTGGTAGCGACGTGGGCTTCAGAAGAAGGGCCGGGCTCAGGGAGCAGCACTCGCACAGGAAGAACAGCACGGCCGTCAGCATCCCAACGGCGAGCAGCATGAACGAAGAGCTCACCTGCACACGCAAGCACAGTCTACTAAGGAGAGTTGAAAACATCAACTGGGGTTTTGGTTTATGCACGCGCAAGCACAGTCTAATAAGGAGAGTTGAAAACATCAACTGGGGTTTTGGTTTATGCCCGCGCACGCACAGTCTACTAAGGAGAGTTGAAAACATCAACTGGGGTTTGGTTTATCGACCCAAGTTTCGCGCGCTTAAACAGCGGGTGTTTTCGAGGGAAATTTTTCGATTATCTTTACAAGATGGATCCTGGGCGTCCCCTATTCTAACAAATTAAGCACAGCCCAGCAGTCTACCCACGCTGCATTTATAACCGTACAGGCTAACATTCGGATATATGATCAGACTTGCATACACACACATACATGCGGGCTTAAATACTTACAAATGTCCTATGTACATGCAAATTTAAACCATTTATTACCACAAGAGTTACATGAATTAAAATTACAGAAAATTTATATGTACTATAGGCCGTACATAAATGAATGTATAAAAACTTGCAAATATTGCATGCATGCTTACGGACATGCATATATTATTATCATTTTTCCAGTATTAGAAATATTCTTGAATATTATTCACTGAAGTTACCACTTCTTTTTCCAGTACCAGGAGAGACATTGTCGATGTAGAAGATATCCTCAAAATCGTGAAATGTAGCGGCGAGGGATCAGAAAATGCACGTAAAAATAATCAATTATAGCATGAGCTGGTGAACAAAGTAATCTATTAAAGCATGAGCTGGTGAACAAAGTAATCTATTAAAGCATGAGCTGGTGAACAAAGTAATCTATTATAGCATGAACTGGTGAACAAAGTAATCTATTATGAGGTGAGGGCGGCAACCCACCTCGACCAGCCCGAGGGTTTTGAAGGACGACTTTATGCTCTCACAGCGGTCGCTGCCCCACCAGTCCGACTTGAGTTTCTCCAACACTCCGCCGTCTCGTAACTTCATCAAACTGCACACTCACAGAACTGCTCTTTCTTACCACGTCGTGGATATGATGATAGAACACCCTACAAGTTAACACATGACTTCAGTCATAATGATTCAAAGTCGATGGGATTTTGACTGAAGAAAGGTAATTAAACAAGAAGTTAGAGTATAAACAAAATTTCGAATTTAGTTTACTTTTAGGGAAGTAATTATGAAAACGTAAGATTTTTTTAGTAAATTTTGATGAAAATAATGACAGAACACGCTACAAAAATTGCAATTTACAAAATTGTTTAATATTTTCCCACGTTCCCTCTAGATTGTAGTACATATTTCATCAATTTTATGTACTTAAATTCTAGCTCAGGAGTGCAGCACAACTCGCCACAACACCGACACTGTCTTGCTTTGATTTAATGCTTGAAAGTCGCTGGTGCGGTAATACGGTAATGTGTAATTTTTATATGATGCGCTACCTATGTTTCCGTCAAAATTCACCTCAAAATCCTATGTTTTTGTAATTACTTCTCGAAATGTCAACTTGAATAAAAACTTCTTTATTCACTGGTTTCTAGTTAAATTGGCTTCCTTCAGTCAAAATCTCATTGAATTGGAATCATTATTAGTAAAGTCATGATTTAATTTGAAGGGCACCTAGAACATTATTCTCATGTATGTTGTGAAATTATCGAAATTAAACCATCAGTTATCACAAAATAAGACTAGTGTGTTACTCACAAGTTAAAAAGGCAGCGCGATACTCACAAGAAGTTGAACGATGGAATGAACGGCGATCCTTTCCTCAGTGCGAAGCTGTTCACTTTCTTGAACATTTGTTCGTTGAGCAAACGTAGATCACAGAAGTGGCGTTGATAGAAATCCAGCACTGCAACGCGAGACAAATGCAGCCTGAGCAATGGGACGCGGACCCGCACACTCACAGGTGCCCATTTGGGCCAGTGTGTAGGGCACAAATGTCCCATTGGGCCAGTGTGTGGGGCACAAATGTCCCATTGGGCCAGTGTGTAGGGCACAAATGTCCCATTGGGCCAGTGTGTAGGGCACAAGTGCCCAATTACAGCTCTATACCAACGCCTCAACTCCAACAGAGGTTTCGTACTCAAAGCAGGCCCAGAAGTTCCCCTTTCGTAGACCAACAACGTCGCCCAGTCATCTCTAATGTCAAAGAAAGAGTTCAGAGCTTCGAAAGAAAATGACCTATACTATATATAACTATTTGAATGATATCCAGCACACACGCTTTATCTCCGCCGCGCAAATTCTTATCACAAACGAGAGGAATGAAATTTGTGCTCACATAATTGGAGAAACCTGCTTCGAAAATGCCTATCAACGAAGTAGTGGTAACAGTAAGGACAGCAGCGCTTGAGTAACTCAGACCATCTCGTACCGAAAGAGAACGGACCATTTGATACCGACTTTGGAGAATAAGGAATCTATGCAAAAAGTGTGTTCCCACACAAAATCCCCTGCACATAAAAACAGGAAATTAAGAAGGAAGACGAAGGAATGATGAAAAATTATCAGCAATGGACGCATCGAAATGGAAACAAGCAAAGTGGACACGAAAGATTGAAAGTTCCGAAGTCCGAGCTAAAGATGAGGTAACCTAACAGCGTCCCATGGAAATTCTAGTCCCCATAACATACAATAGACAAACCTAACTAACCGAACCCTATTGTCTATGGCCTATATTGTGTGTGGCCTATCAACCAATCTACTTCTGATTATACGTTCTGCATATCTTACTGATCAAATTTATTTTAGTGATCAAATCTACCTTACTGATCAAATTTGCAAGGGAAAAAACGAGATGAAACCAAGAATAAATTTTATTCTGCAATCAAAAATACTTAATTATCAATCCATCTCTATGTACAGAGCAAATTTTATAACTTCTCATGCCATTCAATTTCACTATAGCGCAAACTGAAATGAATCAGCCTGAATTTAATGCTACGCTAGAGATCTTTTAGCATTCAAGAGAATTTAAAGGGTCATCGAGTTTAATCTATCGGAATTCAATATTATTTTACAGATCTTTACATGTTTTAAAAAATCGAACAGGGCACTGAAAACGATGGGGACTCGTGAACAGAAGTCGCTTCAGCTCGCACCTGTTGATAAGAGAGCAGGCTAAAAAGTAAATGCATAATTCAACGCGTTATTAGGGCTCGGGCAGCAACACAGTAACCAAAAGTAAACGATGTAAAAACACAACAAAATCCCTCGTTTCCTGTTCCGGACTCGTAATCTAAACGTCTTCAGAGCCGCCTTCTTCGTCGTCAGCGTCGTCTGCTTCTCGGACTTGGCTGAAGAGAACAAGGGCGTCCTCGTAGATGGTGGGGTGCCTGCTCTCCAGCACCTGCCTGAAGGCCTTCGCCATCACCTCCCTCTCCTGAGAGCAGCTCGTGGCGCACTTGTTCTGCGTCAGGATGGTCTGTCCGTCTTCTGCAAGTGCGTAAAGGATGTCAGCAATTTGAGGAAATCATTCTTAAGATAAAGGTAACCGACAATTTCTCTAAATAGATCCAATCTCTTTCTTTCTATGAATGTTAGTACTTAAGTGAAACGAAAGAAATGTAGTCGGCTTGTGAATAGCAATGGAAACTTCAGTTTTTGCCGCCTTTGTTCACGCAGATGAAGTGCCAAGCTTTAATTTTGTATGAGCTACAACTCCAGAAAGATTATGATTGTAAATCGAAGCAGTCGAGTGTGACAGTTTCAGCTTATACGTAAAATTGCCATTGACGATATTGAAGCTAAACGAAATAACAATGATGCCCACTAATTTTAGCAGACGTTGTCTTCGCAGGGATTCGTAAAATTCACGAGACCCAAACACTTTAGCAACGCATGCCATGCCTGGACAGCCTCCAGAGCTCGGTGCTCAGTGAAGGCTATGGGAGGCGTGACGGCGCAGATGTCACGGCAGACTAAAATCCACTGCATCTTCGAGTCCACTAGTATTCGAATTAGACGCTAATGATAACATGTGAGCCAGAAAGACAAGTCTCATGATATGGAGCTACCGAATTTGAGTTAAAGAATCAAAGACACCATCGTGTTTGTTACAAAGAGCTTTAGCAAATCCTAAGCAAAACTAAATGGGGAATGGTGGAAGAAATTACCGAAAGAAAATGTGGATTCGATGCAAAATTAAACGTAAATTACCGTGTTTATGGAAAACTTTATAAACTTTTAGATTCGGTCATTTGTTATAAGAACGTAGAATGAAGACAAAAATTAATCTCTCAATCCGATTAAATGAAAGTTTTTAATTCCTGTAACACAACAGAAATAAACCAAATTTGACAAATAATTATACAAGCACCATGAGACAACAACAAACAGCAATGAGAGTTTTCTCGCTCGAGAGCGGCGACGCTGCACAGCCTTCACTTGCAATGTTGTTCTCCTTTTCAAAGAATATTTCCTAACTTCTCACGTGGGTCATCAACCAATGCTAGTCTTATGATAGTTTTAGGATGACGAAAAAAACAGCAAACTGAAAATTAGAAACACGAGTTGCAAAACACGAGCCCAAACTGAGGTGCTACCAGCCCAGCCAGTCCTCTCACCTATGAGCATCCTCTTGAAGGTGCTGGGGAGCTTGCAAGGTAAGCCCACGACGCACTTCATGGCCTCCTTGACCCTCTTCTCCTTTTTGAGCAGTGCATTCACCGTCAGATTCATGAAGAACTTCCAGTTGACGTAAGTGGTTTCCTTCGGCATGTCCAG
This sequence comes from Orchestia grillus, assembly GCA_014899125.1. Classification (NCBI taxonomy): domain Eukaryota; kingdom Metazoa; phylum Arthropoda; class Malacostraca; order Amphipoda; family Talitridae; genus Orchestia; species Orchestia grillus. The sequence continues at coordinate 26,610 of VOMN01058300.1, read as the reverse complement.
GAGGAGTTTGTCGCCTGAGAAGGACGAAGACGAGGAGGTGTTTTTCGTGAGGGGGTCCAAAGTGGCATTCGCGAGGGGGTCCAAAGTGGCATTCGCGAGGGGGTCCAAAGTGGCATTCGCAAGGGGATCCAAAGTGGCATTCGCAAGGGGATCCAAAGTGGCATTCACAAGGAAGTCTAAAGTGGCATTTACAAGGGGATCCACGGTGGGATTCACAAGGAGGTCCATGGGGGAATTAACGAGAAGGTCCAAGGTGGCATTCCCATGAGGGTCCAAGGTGGCATTCGAAAGCCCGCCCGAAGGCTTAACCAATCCAACGAATTTCTGATCAAGAGACGTCCTGACGATGCGCTGATGTTCCGCCGCATTCGGTCCCGTGCCAACATCAAGTGCCCCTCTTGGTAGCGGAGTCGCGGAGGAATTTGCCCCACTGGAGGACAGGGGCACTCCAGGGTTGGTCGAGTTCGGTAACGAGGATCCTGCGGGTAGCGGTGCCGCGCCTACGAGTCCGACGCTAAGCAGCGCAGCAACCGAAAGCAGCATGCGGTTCATTGCGATGTTATTTTAAAATTAACCTGGGAACGTAGGATTGTTGGATTATTTGTTAGTTTGAAGCTCCTTGTTCACATGAAATGGGATCAAGGGAGCGAAGAGAATATGGGACCATTTAGCACGCACTGGAGAAAACGTGGAATCTATGCACAGGTGTGCCTCACCTAACCACACCAGATCCCTACGAATCAAAATATATGAAAATAACATGGAAATAATGAATATGTACACCAAAGACGTTTTCGTAAGACACTTTCAATCCTGAAAGTTTGGGTCCTGAAGTAAAACTATCCCTGCAGGTTACATTGCACCTGTTCCCTGACCCACCTACCTCACCCTAATTTGGTTGCTGACTCGCATACCTCACCCTAACTTGGTCACTGACCCACGTACCTCACCCTAACTTGGTCGCTGACCCACATACCTCACCCTAACTTGCACCGTGGTGACAGGTGTGCGCGTTTCAAAGAACGAGACCCCGACGAAGTTATGCCGCCGCTTGGATCATAGTAAAATCTAAAACGAAGTTTTTAAGTCCTTGGTGAATCTAAACTAGAGCTTTTCATGTCATATTTGTTTGAGCACAACTTTGTTTGTATTCAAAAGTTTTTGCTCCAGGTGTTGTAAATATGAGTTCTTGACTTCAAATAATATATTTCAAATGCCTGAGAATAAAACTTTGAAGCGAAATCGAATCGTCTTCAGAGCAAGCACAGTTTATGTCAAGGATTACTTGCACTGTGAAAACCTTCTTAACATTAAATGGTATAATATCTTACCATATTGCAAAAAAAGAAGAACTAGAGTAAAGTGTGACACTAAAGCTAGGAAAGAATGATGCATAAATAATTGAATCAAATGCTAGTCTAAATCACTTCGATGCTTCAACTCTGTTCTTAGATTCTTCACCTGACTAAGCTTCGATACTCATTCACAACAACGACATTAACTTGTTCACTGCATGAATACATCTTTTTTTAAATCGTGCCTCATAAATTTCCCCGTTCGCCTTCCATTACTGCCCCTTGCTGCTGTGCCATTACTCAGTTACCTAATGACCTTATATTCCTCAGCACAAGCCTTGGTGTCGCCATCTGTATTTTCCTCGGATTAATTTCTCCCGCCTAAACAAAGGCTGGTGCAGCCTGCCGTACCCTACACACTATTGAGAGGACTTGGTTCTCTGTCCTGAATGCCCACGGGTCAGTAACGGGTCATAAAATAGGGTCAGCTCTGAATAATCTTCGACAAAACCAATCCAGTTGTGTGTACACACACGACGTCTATCTTTACTATTAACTTGTAGGACACATTCCAAGTGCAGTGCAAATTACTCAGTGACTCGAAGAAAATATTTTGATCATCGCAGTGCAGCACACAAACTCCTAATGTAGCACACAATCCACAGTTTTTTTTTCAAATATGCTCTAATTTTCAATGAGAAGTTGTAAGAGAGGTATAGATTGCAGCGCGTCAAGTGACTCAAACTACGTAGTACCGAAAGAGAAATAAACATTTTGTATAGACTGCAAAAAACAGGGAACCTATGCACAAGGTGTGTTTTCACAAAGGATCCCCTGCTCATAGAAACAGCAAGTTAAGAATAAAGAGAACGAAAAGACAAAGCAGAAAAAGCGAAGGTGCAAAACTGAAGAAAGTAAAGTAGGCTCGAAAGATAGAAGTCCCGAAAAAGGCCCATCAATGACTGAGGTAACCGTAGCAAAGTCTACCTGTGGTCGCCAGTCCCCATAGGATACGATGAACAAACCTAACTAACCTAACCCTGCTGCCCATCCTATGCCCCAGAGGGCCAAATTTGAACAAACGTTCTGCATGTCGTCACAGCTTAGAGCCTGGCGCCTTTTGTGAGATTATGAGAAGGGGTTCAGCAACTCTCTCTCGAGGTCGGTCTTAATTAACGGAAGAGTCGAGCACGCAGCGTACCTCCCCCACTCGTGCATTACAAATAAACAGACCAAGAGGGCAGAGATACGACAGTGTTCACGAATCGCAACGGTGAAAACTTCGCAAAGCCTGTTTTGGAATGAATTAAAGCGGCAGTAATGTGGAATTCCCGTCTCCAAGCGCGAGTACTACGTTCGTTCAGTTCATTCACAAAATATTAGTTTGCAGGTCACACAAATGCGAAAATAAAAATGTCACGCAATTTGCCGCAACTGGTCAAGAGAACATCAATACACTGAAAATACAGACAGAGAGCAGATATATCGAAGTCCCTTTTGTCCAACTGAGCTGCCGACTGACGACCAAGCATACGGAGGCAGACCGGAGGCCGAATTGTACCTCCAGGTCCGCACCATATAAGGCTCTAGAGCATTTTTTATAATCTCTAGGGTGAATAACAGCTCATAAGTTCCACTTTCTAATCATCTATGAAAAGATTCCCACCTGAAAACAAAACTTTGTTTTAGACCAATAGTTCTAATGAGGGCATGGCAAAATTGATGCGTTTTGAACACCCGAACTCCTCTCAGTCATCTGAACTCACTGCTGCACACTCTGGGTAATGAACACTTTAAAATGGTGAATTGTCATACGAACGTTCGAAATTTTACCTCTACCAACTGACGTACGAAACTTTAGCTCTGCCAACAAAGTTTGCCTCTTAATGTGATGTACTCGATTTGACAGTCTTTAATTATTCGGAAACAACTCCCAGTTCTATCGCAGCTGAGCTAATTTTCCGATAATTTAATATTTTACATGATAATATTTTGGCGTCCAAAGACCAGCCATAGCTCCCGATTTCTCAGGTAAGAAATGGTCCCTTTATATAAGTCTACTCGCATTTACGTCATGCTACGAGCAAAAGAATCATTTTCGAAATTGAAATATAAACTAATTGTTCACTCGAGTTCATTTCGGCTATACAAACGACAAGTTTGCTACCGATCGTTTGTGAGAGAGCGTCTCAAGGAAAAAGAATTAATCTTAAGGGAACATTACATAAAGTACGCAACTATTAAATACTTATTCGAATCTTATTTCAGAACTTGAATCTGTTCGTTGATTACACTTCAAAAAGTTTCTTTTTAGCAAATGAAAAGAAATAATTGCAGGCAGAAGCTGGATGGAGAGAGCACAGTGCCCAAAGATTACCGCACTCTGAAAGCCACTTAAATATCAGCTGAATTAGCCATTGATTATGGCTAACTATAAAAGAACCTAATTAAAAGCTACATTAGTCAATAATCATAACAATTAATTAATTAATTAAACATTCGACAGCTAGAATAGTCACTGACTTTCTGCAATTAAAATCACCTTCTCGACAGCCGCATTTGCCACCGTACTTATTCCCTTACCGACTAAAAGGACCCTTATTCTCTTAATGCTGGAAGTTCCCGCGAGCAACTAAATGCAGTCTTGTTGCATGTACCTATAATGTAGGCTGCAGTAAATCCTTCGTACAACGCTAAATTCGGCCTCATCCTAAAAATAATTTAGCCGTTATAAAGTTGAACAAGAAAATGAACCTGATTAACAATTGATATAAGTCAATTGTACAAATTTATTCGTCGGCCGCTTTTGCTAGTAACCTTAAGCCATAAAACCAAATCAAACGCTGCGCTAACAAACAAGCCGAAAAACTTTTTGCCTGGCGTCGTATCCACTTCGAGTAATAAGCGAGCGAAAGCAAGGGCTTTATCAACCAGTGACTTTAAATAACGAAACGACCTACATTTACGGCACATCGACACAAATAAATCACTGTCCACTTCCATCATGAGTTCCGACCTCATGAAGGAATATTCTTTTGTTCAGTTACCAAGTTCGTTCAAAAATTTAAAACTCAACAAAAACATGCAGAGTTTCTATCATAAACTTTAAATGGTTTCGCCATGAATCAAGTCGCTACAAAATATGATTCGCCAGTCCATGGTGAAATTCTGTTTTCCGTACCATGGGAATGAAAATCAAAATCGACGAAATATCGTGCAAGCCTAATATCGAATGCAGCATGACTGCGCCCAGTTGGACATCGAACCAAGGACTGACCGGGATAGTCGGCTATGAAGGCGTAGCTGCCGTTGCGGACGCGGATCAGTGCGTCGTCGTAGCTGTCCATGAAGTTGTCAGCACTGAAGGAGCTGAGAAGCGCGTACGCCTGCCGGTGCACGGAGCTGTCCGAGTTCTGTGCACGGGAACATCGACAGCTGAGCGTCTTCAGAAAGCACACATCCAAGTTTCAAAACCAACGTTACTTGTGTACAGTATTTGAAATGCACTCCAAGTAGCTTACAATCTGCAAAATTTTCGACACTCTCCGTGAAGTAATCACCAAGTTATTTTTTGGATCGCGTCGTTAAGCGTTGAAAATAATGACTAATTATATGGATAACGATTTGATTTCAAAGCATTCGTTTAGCGACTGAGATTGCGAAGACACGTTCTTTACCTTGAAGTTTTCGATGTAAACAGAGCCTTCGCGAGTCCCAAATTTCATATCAGACTCCACAAGCTCTTTGAGACTGGAAATAGGCAGTGAGGGACTGTGGTAAAAATAAGAGAGAGAATTAAACATTAGAACAAATAAATATGGGAATAACAACAAGATAACGACCCTTAGCACAAGTCGGAATACACTTCAGAGTGGCTCCGTAGAAAGAAGGTCAGGGTTTTAGAAGACTGGCCTTTACTATCGCCAGATCTTAAATCCAATTGGAACTGTTTGGCAATAGTTAAAGATTCCAGTTGGAATGAAGAAACCATCAAATCTAGCAAAATTTGAACCATTTTGCCTAGAAGAATGATAAAAAATACCTCTGAACTTCTGCAATGTAGCTTTGGCATCATCCGTGAAAAACATTACAAAAGGTTTTTTTCTCGCGTATTTTTTAGCCCAGACGATCCGCTTTTCCTAGTGGGGTGCGCTTAGGATAGGCCTGGTGATTATATTCACACTCATTGCCGCCTCTTTGAAACCCGCCCCGGGTGTTTCTGGACACAGGTACAAGCCCAGCACCTTCAGATATTTCAACACTGGTCTCTCCAGGAGAGCTCTTCACCTGCCTTCGTAATTTCCACATGTCCCTCTGTTTTATGCATCAGCTCTTTTCTTTGTCTTTCCCATCATCAGTGATAGGGCTCTTTACATACGACATTAATGTTCTTCCCTTTCCATTTATCTTGATATATGGAATGCAGGGACACCATTTGCGTGGCATGGAACAATTTGCGCCTTCTGCTGTAAATATGTAAAAATGTTCTTAATTATTTATCGATTGAAACTGAAAATGAGAAGCAAGAATACATCAGTTAAAATTACACACGTTGATTTCTTAATTCATTGGATGTTTTTATTTTAGCTGTCTGTGGGCCCGAATAAGTTTCATTACTATTATAACACCCCAGAGCAACCTCATTCTAATATCGAGTAGTTCAGAAATATTTGCTCTGCGCAACCCATCGTGCAACAAACAATTATGCTATAAATGAACAATCATTCCTCCGTTTGTCATTCACCAAAAATAAAGGTAGTCAAAATAAAGGTGCTACCATCACCTTCATTATCCTTTCAAAGTCTTAAACAAAGGTAATGTCTTACTTGGTGATGGTGAGGAAGGAGACCAAGTTTGAGGTGTACGAGGCGTACAGCACAACACTCAGCACCCACAGTAACCCGAACACCTGGCGAGACGCCATGTTCTTCGGTGTTCGGTACTGGCCTGGAAAAGTGCTATTCGTAAAACCCACTACAGAAAATGATAGTTAGTGTCTTGATAAGTCAATCGATTTCGGTACACATTTAGCTATTTAATACGTTGGACTACGGCAGACCAGTGAGACGAAGCTCAAAAAAATGTGACGTTTACTCATTATTTGTAATAATATTAACAATTCTGAGAAGGCAATAGCCTGTTTGGAAATGACGTAGGAGAATGAACCTATTATATATAAATAAACTTAAGATAAAGGGAGATTTGAATTAATTTTGATTTCAAGTTAAAAAAAAAAGAGCCAGGGGACTTTTGCCGAGCGTTGTAGGGAGAACTGAGGTCAGTAAACAAATACCGTAGAGAAAAAATTAATCATTGATTTTAATGTGTATGTTGCACATTAAATTAGTAAAATTAAATCTACTTCATAATGAGTTAATTAAAATTTGTAATCAGACAAACAGGTCAAGAAACTTTTTTCGTTCTCAAATATTAAGCTACAGTTAAATACATATAATCGAAATGCTTTAGTCCTATAGACTTGGTTTCATCTCATTAAGAACGTACTTTTACTTTTATTTTTTAATCATGCATCCCAAAGATGGGCTCAGATGCACGATGACTTTCCTAAGTGCTGTAGTGCCCCTATACACCGCATTGCAACAGTGCAGTGAAGGCCACTTACTTCTTTGATTTGTCGCTAGAACTAAATTGTATAACAAACACCGTCCTTGCCTCTAACTGATCCACCCTGCTGCAACAACACGGTAGACACCACTCATTACTCAGACGGCACTCACCCTGCTGCAACAACACGGTAGACGGCACTCACCCTGCTGCAACAACACGGTAGACGCCACCCACACCCCGGACGGGAAGGAGTACGAAGGATCGGAGTCGCAATCGTTAGACGACGACTCGTACTCCGAATCGTCGAGAATACGAGGATGGAAGTGAGAGAGCTGTGTGTCTTCAAGATTGCCTAATGACTTGGCGAATTTGACGAAAGGATCCTGAAGTAACTTTAACGTCTGTCGGGAGTTATAAGGACACGCGTAAATAGCGGGGGTGTAAGAAAGCCCATGCTCGACTGTCTTTGAAAATCATTAGATGTTGAAACTGGTTGCGGTTGGTCATGAATTGTAGCATCTTCTTTTGAAGAATATAGAGATCGAAAACAATAATCATCAAAATCATTAATTCAATTTTGATATAAAAACTTTGTTTCGTGCGCTAATATTATAACGCTTTCTAAATTGATAAAAAATTTGTTGTACAGAGTAACTCAGGATTACGGCAAACAATTATATCATTTAAAAGAAACAGTAAATGGGTATTTTCAAAAATGTTATGCATTTACATTATGTCTTACACGAACATTATAAAAAATATTTTTACTTGAAAAGTGATTGAGGCGAGTTGAAAAAATATCATAATTGTCCGGCGTACAGTTTTATGGAAACTATAGATGTTAATAGCACCGAATAAGGGTATTTATAAAAAATAATATGAATAAATGTTTCATTTATTTTACTGAGCAATTGTATTAGCTAATAGATACAGAGATATAGCTAATAATTGAAGCATAAAAATTGCATTGAAAAAATTTAGCTATCAAGTATTTTAGAACTGCTTGTAGCACCGTTTACAAAATCAACTTTTCAACTTTAGTTCCGTAATTGGACCAAACTTTTCCTCAAAATTTTTGTTTTTAATGCAAAGGACCGACTAACAATTTGTTTCGAAAGTAATGGGCGAAATTCTACTGAGGAATTAGCTTAATGTATTGATAGGTTGGGTGGCTTTTAAATCACCCCACGCTTGGATAACATGTAGACAGAGCGACGATGCCTCTTGTTCTGTTTGAAGTTTTTGTGGGTAAACTTTGATGTGGATATAATCTACACGTTCAAATGAATAAAGTGCACAAGTGTACGATGCTAGCAAGCCTTTAGCTCTGTCTCTCGTACGTAAGAATTATTAACATTGAGAAGATCATCAAAGTCGGATGTGTTACAATGGGTAGTGCGTTACTTTGCTGGAATAATGCTTAGAAGCGGCTCTTTGTAATCGTACTTAAACTAAAATTTCTGACAAATGAATTAATGAGATCGAAAATTGCACCAGATCGTACCTACACGCCTGGTTCGTACTAACGTAATATCAAGAGAAGGGCAAGACCTTCAACATGCGCATTTTCTAGCGAGGCATATGATTCACTCATCAATAGATGTAACCCCTATATTTTCACGAATAGAATACTCATTATTACATGCCATTTATTTATTTATTAGTAATTTACGAATGGCAGTACAAATTTGAACCTGAGGTGTTTGAAGTTGAGCGTGCTTCAGGGTCGGTTCCCCACGGGCCGACCAGGCCTCTCTGACCTCTCTCGAGAGCCAGTGCGGTTCTCTGCGCTTCTCTCGCTGGATTTGGTGCTGTCTTTTCAGGAGCTGCTTCTGCCACAGCTTCAGCTTGGGCTTTTTGCGAGTGCTGGGTGGCTCCTTGTATCTGCACTTGGATGTGATGCAAAGAAACACGGCCGACACCGGGATGGTGAACAATGTGCACAACCACACGTCGCGGCTGAAGGGTTCTAAATATACCCCGAAAATGTTGTATTCCTCTCCGTCTTCTCTCACCAGTATTCCTGTTGGAAAAAATACGAAAAGAGTCTTTAGCTGAAAGCATTCTTAACGAATAAACTCGATAGGTTAAGTAGCTTCCATTGTTGAACACTTGATGGAGGATTCAGAAAATTTGCTATCAAAGTATCTCATCAAGATACGAATTGGTGATGGTATCACTAAACTTTCATTACGGCAACTGTTTGAAATAGACACACGTTTGGTTGGTCGGTTCAAGGAGCTTTTTTAGACGGAGAGTTTAGTTCGTTGAGCAGAAATTTTCGTACTACCGCTATGATAGAATCAAATGTTCTTGAATTAGATCCTACCGCAAAATTCTACCACAAACTACGTGACGGAGGCTCGACAACAAAAGCAAGGTATTTTAGAGCGTCGAATGAAAACCAATAAAGAGCAGATCAGTTCACTAAATTTATGCCACATACGTTAGACATTCACTGTAAATGAACACACTTACTTCAAATTATGTCATTCTGAACTTCGTTCGAAAACTCGGACAAAAGTATATACCTAGAAATACCAGTTTCTGCAAATTTTTAATGCCAAATTTAACTGCTTGAGTGAAGAAATTCTTACTTACATATTCTGTGATACTCATTGAATGCGCCTTTAGGATAACAGCAACTGACTCCAGCCCCTTGAATTCCCACCGATTTCAAAATAAAGAGGAATATTACCATTTAATGCCCAGATTTGGGTGTCTTTCGACACATGTCTGCAGACATTGACTGATCGTGTGGAGGGCCCTTTGCAACACTCACGAGTTTATTCGAGAAAAAAATTAGCATATGCAAATGTTTTAAAAATATTCGTCTCATTTTGGTACAGTTTCGGAATGAGAAAAAAATGCAATGACTCGAGACAAGCTTATGTTGAAACATATATTTCCGTATGTCTTGCGGAAAATCATGTTGTGAAGGTTTCTTGAATAAGAAACATTATCATCAGAACCAATTAACGACTAAAACAATTTTAAACTAGTGGGGAGATGTAAGACAATCTGGGTACAAAACTATTTACATGGAATTTTTCATTATTTTTCAATTTTGCTAAAAAGATAATACCGTAAGATTCAGTAGCAAAATTTGGTCGGATTGAGGGCGTGGAGAAAGGCTTGGGGACTGCTACTGAACTTCAACTTTCAAAAGTCGTCTATACTAGTAGTTCAAAAACAGTTACTTGAAATAATCGGTTATATTTCAATAGGCGTTACTTTCAATACTCGGCAATAATTGAATTACAGTCACTTGCAATAATCAGCAATAATTCAACAACGATTACTCTCAAAAGTCGCCAATATATTAATGACGTTACTTTCAACCCTTGGCAATATTTCAACAACAATTACCCTCACAAGTCGGCAATATTTCAATAACGTTACTTTCAATCCTGGGATTACTCTCAAAAATCGGCAATATTTCAACAACAATTTCTCACAAGTCGGCAATATTTCAATAACGTTACTTTCGACCCTAGGATTACTCTCAAAAATCAGCAATAGTTCTACAACAATTACTCTCAAAAATGAGCAATAGTTCAACAACAATTACTCTCAAAAATCAGCAATAGTTCAACAACAATTACTCTCACAAGTCGGCAATAGTTCAACAACAATTACTCTCACAAGTAGGCAATAGTTCAATAACGTTAACGTTACTTTCGACCCTGGGATTACTCTAAAAATCAGCAATAGCTCTACAACAATTACTCTCACAAGTCGGCAACAGTTCAACAACGGTTCGTGTCAACAGTCAACACTCCTGGAGCCCACCAGCTCCTGCGTAAGTCATGGCCACAGAGGGGTAGTCGACGGCCCGGTTGCGGTCTGCGCTGAGGCCCATGTTGGCCAGGGCGAGATCCGCCCGCCCCTCCACCACCTCGTTCAGCACCCCCGTCCAGGACCCGTTTGGGAGCTGCGATCCAAAGCTGCCATCACACGCGTTGTACAAGGAATACCTGAGGGAGGACATGGCAAGAAAACCTGTTTGGCTCCTGGTTGAGGGAGTTTGTATGAGGTCTCTCGTCGGAGGGTACACGTATTGAGGCCCTAGTGCGAAGGTATCTGCAGCCGAATGAGACATTGCAGCGATCGAGATCGATCAAGGCACATCAATTGATGAGGAGATCAATACACATAAATTTCAAAATAAAATGAGATATAATTATGTATATAAAAAGAGAGCAGCCAAATTTTTAGCCCTACAAGTAAATAATCTAGGAATTCGATGTACGACTTTCTCATGTGAGGTAAAAAGTTACGTGGATTTAATGACATTTTCAGAGATAGAAGTCATTTGGGGCGATAACAGGTACAGTTTGTGGCTCAATGGTCGATCATGGATGACGGACAAGAGTTATGTATTATCTCCAGCGCGGCTGCTCCACCAGTTTCAGTGAACATGTCGTGTGGGGGAAGGAGGGGGGACGGTTTTGGAGGTGCTGTTATCCTCAATTTTTGTGAAAGATGATATCGATAGATTAACCATATACTATACTATAGGTGTTAAATGTGATTTTTATATATGTAATTTAACTTTCTTTCCTACAGAAATTCTTTAAAAACAGTGTTTTCTCATCCACATGGGTAAAGTAACCGATATATAACCTAAAATGGCAAATTCACTTATTGGTGAGAGAAACTTGGTGTACTTATGTAAAACTAGCTCAAAAAAAATTAGCGGATAGTAAACGAAAAATTTGCAATTTTATTGACGTGGCTTTATTAGTTTGCTCACCCTTAGTGCACTCGTACATATATATATCCATGTAGCATAAAACCAGCCCCCGATTTGCACTTGTAATTATTGTCGATCCAACGTAACTTCTGTCAGAGTGACTCACTGTTTTCAAGAATCTTCCATGATAAAACTTTTTACATGATGTGACTCAAAGGAATTTTTTTGGAATACTTCACATGAGCCTCAAAATTGAATGCAGTACTCACGTAAAATTCATCTGCTGACTCAGCATGTTGATGACGTCCACAAGGAATCCGGTGTGGTTCACGAACACAGGGCAGCGTTTCTCATCCCTGAATCAATCGTTGGATGACATTAAAAAACAGTTCATTAAAATAGACCTGAACTGACAATCCTCGCTGTGATTTGAGTACATAAAACTCCCCCGGTACACCAGCATTCCCGGTCGGTGCAACTGCATTAAAAAAACTGGAATTTTCGAGACCTCCTATTTCAATTTATGCTTAATTCGATACATTCTAACTCATTAAGGACACCGACCTTCTCCTCTAATGCATCTGAGGCCGTCTTCGTCAATTTAATAAATGCTGAGACAATGCATTCTTATAACACAAGTTCATTCTTCCTGTTAATCTCGCTCTTGTAGAATCCCACACATTTTTCTATTCTTTTACATTTCCCATTACCTTAACGAATCAGTGAAATTTGAATTCATAAGGCCAGCTTTATAGCAAATATAAATTCACAAAAAAACTGCTGTCCTTGGTATTATTTTAACTCATATTTAATTTCACTTTCTTGCAAAACACCAACTACGATATGTACAGATGTAAACCTTCAAGTGAGTAGTGCAAAGCCATTTACCACAGCAAAACGTAGATATTTTAATTTAGAACTTTCAGGAACCGGAAAAAAAGCTTCCACACAAAGAGAAACGTTATGAAACGAGTCTAATGATGTTCGCACTTTGGACTTGAATGGGCATTCAAGACTATCGATCAAACACAGAGGGGGAAAAATGCAAGATACTCTTATATCGAGAACCTAACACAGTCCAAGCAAGGACTTCAGTTCTGCCTTCATTGCGCGGGTGCATGTGTGTGCATACTTAGGATTATGCACTTTTTGCATACGCAAATATTTTCTCTGTAAATGAGAGTGGAAAGCAAGATGAAGATTCCATTTTCCATGAATTAATTTAGCGTTTAAAAAACCTTACCCACAGACAAGGGAAGAGACCAGGGTCGAAATGGAGGCAAATCTCACGAATGTTGGACAATTTTGTGACTTTCTCACCTCTTACAACTCGGGACTACAACTGAAGTCCTGTACCTTACCTGTACCTACTCTACATCAGTCAAGTTTCTTTATGTTTTATGGTTTACGGTATCTCAGGTTAACTCATCCGCTGAGGCATCAATAATTACCTATAATTTTAACAGCCCGGGTATGTTCATCCATTATTTTATACATTTATCGACAGGGTGAGGAAAAAGTTCGAGTGGGTCGGTTGATTCGAAAAGAATGCTACGATTACGTTTAGCCAACGTTAATGAACGAATTTAGACGACGTGTGTAAAAAAATAATGCTAAATGAGAACTGGAAATCGATATTCCTTGGTTTTCCACTTAGCTCCATGATAAAATCATAATGAGGAGAGACGCACTTCATCTTCTTCCTGTTGACTTGCCTTCTAGAGCGGCGGCTCAAATCAATCTGTCCAACGCTATATTTCAAAGTCATTCGTTGCTCGAAACTAGCCCCAACGTTGGTTCAAATCTCCACCTTAACTCGCTGCTGTAGTGAGAACGTGGACGGGAAATGTTCATCGATTTCAGCTCACCTCAAAGACTGTGCGGAAATCACAAAAATATCCTTTTGCATGACAACTAAGAAACTGAGTAACATTTGGGGTTAAATCCGCCTTAGCATTAAACTTGAGAGATTGAAATTCTAGGAGAATGATAGAAAAATAGATGAGGAATTATGAGTCAGTTGATGCATTTTTCAAGCTATGAGTTTAATGCGGACATCAATGTCAAGTTATTAGTTTAATACCGTAGTCCTTCTCTCTGGGCTTGAGAAAATAAAAAACGAATTAGTCAATTTCCGTACCCTACTGTCTATTAACGCGACAAAAGCACCGACATTATATCGTCTATATTTGAGCTTGTAGGTCGATCAAAGTCTGGCAATATTCTGAGGTAAATTATTCTTTATTCTTAGACAAAGAAAGACAGCTCTCCGTTATGTGAGATTCAGGGACACCACCTTGGATTCTTCTGTAGTGTTTGCTGTAAAAACGACGTTTCACCGCACGGTGAAAGAGAAAGGGCCTCTCAATTCCGAAGGTCTGAGTAAAACCGCGAAGGGTTACTCCAAGGGAAGGACTGCTTCACAAAGCGCTGATGGCAATCGTCCCTCGCTTGATTCCTCAATGGTATGGACTTGCATTTTTAGGTAGTATTTATTAAAGAACTAATCGCTCTGGCCTGTATTCCATTTCATCTGACACTCCGTGCATTACACTCCAAATGCGTCGAATACTGAATCGGAATGAGCTCGGAGCTGTCAAGTAAACCAAATCATACACTGACTCTGAATAGAAGAAACATTAGTGGCACCGAGTTCAAGCACATCTTAGACTAACTTTCCATCATCGAACGATGAACACGATGATGAATTGCAGCGGAAAACAAAGGGAATCTTCATTGGATAACGTTGATGGCCTGAGTTGAATATTAAATTTACTGACATAACGAAGTTTAGCGCACGATTTGTTGCAATTATTGCTTGGATGTGATCCATTTTAACGACTCACTTTGAAATTCATTCTGCACACACTTATTTACTGCTCCTCCTACTAACTCTACTGCCAATACTCATCCAATGTTGTCAGCTTCTGAAATTAGTAACTAAATACTGACATCCATGCTGCAGCCAACATTAATTTGCACGTTGAATTTCAAAGGTCATAAATCATATGAATGATTATTTAAAACTTCAAGACTAATACTTCTGATGCTGTAAAAACAGCGGCAGTCTTGCGAAACTGTTTAATTTAGCGTTTAAACAGTTACTTAATTACTCAATAGTCGTAGAACTGCAAGCGCGTATTATGTGTAGTCCTGAGAGTTAGGCACTTGCAAAATACTTGCATTCCTGTCGACAAATACATGCTGTCCTTTTGAAAATACTTGCATTCCTTTCGAAAATTCTCTAGGTGCATAATTTCAGGCTCTGAAATAGATGAAACTTAATTGTTCTGAGTAGTAAAACGAAAATTGCTAATATATTAATACTTGCACGTGAGATTTCCACGTATAAATTGGAAACTTTGCCGTTTCATTCCCCATCTCGGATTTAACTCAAGCAAGACAGTATTCCAAAGGGGAGGACAACATGTTTTAAATGGGAGGAAACATGACTTCTGATTGCTGAAATGAGTAATTGAAGGCAATTGATAAGACTTATGAGCATATTAATAACCCGTGTGAACACATACCTGCGCCAGATGACGCAATGTATTGAATGCAGTATCCTTCAGCTTTTCTGTTAGGCACTTGCGTCTTTGGAGCTCATGAAAAGCATTAATTCATTTACGTACACACTCATAGTGACTCATGATGAGGAACAAAGCGCCGTATGTTTCAGAGCAAATGCTGTTCACGGGTCCTTAATTGAAAGTAAAAGAATTATAACTGCGCCTAAATTCACACAAATTACAGCATGATAAACTGGCAAGTTCAGTTTTGGTCTGCTATGAAATTAGAGGCTCCCGACCGCCTAACCGACAGACATTATGCTTGGGAATGGCGGAAATAAATCTCCCATTCCCACACGAGGGAAGGTAACGACATTGCTTCAGTCCAATGGAATATTCAAGTGCAGGCGACGCTTTCAGGAACCGTTTCAAAGTCCGATATCCCGTAAGCCACTCATGGTGCGTTTTGTTACTCGAAATATGCTGGATAACAGAATTTAATCCGGTCACTATATATTATTTCATATGTTGTACATCCTTAGTTGATCCCAGTAATTGTCACCATTAAAATTGCAAATGAAGTAGATATTAGAAAGCTAATGCCTCTTTTGGCCGTATTGTTCTCTACATCTCCACAGTTTTGAGCTGCTGGCAAGTACGAGAGTTTCTAACTCGGAAAGTAACCATCAGAAAACTCTGTTTTGATTAATTTCCTCAATTTGACGCTTCGCTACCGTTAAGGCTGTCACCTCTACAGCTGTACATTCCTCAGGGGCTGGGACACGTGGGGGGAACAGCTTTGCTGCAGCGCGCCGCAGTTGTGCTTTATAAATTTTAGTGTCGCGCTTGTGTTGCTCATCACTGAGTAACTTATTATGAATTAATAACTATACTTGCATTGAAATTTAGACGTATGCTTTCAGTTGAAAATTTCTGCGATGTTTTTTTATGAAAAACTCTCATGTTTAGAAGCCTATCCTATTTAGCATGAGATGCTCATGATCTCAATGTAAATACGTAAAAAAGAAACTAGTGAGTGCAGAAGGGTCACGCAAAGGACTCCGCTTGACGACACTGAGGTAAATTTTACGTCTAACAAGCGAGACGACGCCTCGCACGATTGACGTCCCTCATACACGTTTTGAATTTGACATTAGGTCCCGTAAATCTCTACCGAACAGAACTCTCGTGCGTTTTTGCACCATTACACATTACACACTACATTAAATTGCTGCACAACATGTGTTATTCTGTGCACAGCCTACAAGTTCTTCACTACCAGGGCGACAAAGTCATCCGGTGCAGGTAAGTGCATCTTGATTTACGATACTGCACCTCGACCTGAGATCCGCGGTAGATTTCTAATTATTACGTTTTGCACCCACAGGCTGTATTTAGGTTTCAATTCCAGAGTCGTCTTATATCGAAACACCTGACTGCCACGAGACAACGAGCCAATTCAAAACTGCACAGAGACTGTCACGCACAGAACTGCACAGAGACTGTCACGCACAGAACTGCAGAGGAGAGACTTCACCGCACAGAACTTACAATCGATTGAGAACCACTGCTTCACAGTAAATCAGAGCTCTATGCACATCATAATGTTATAGCAAATATCTTTTGGTGATCTTGAATCAGGGATAGAGCCCACTCTACTCAAATCAACAGACCGACTGGGTATAAAATCATATATCAAGATAAATGTCTTTGGGCTTCAATTTTTAAAAATAATCATGCTTATGATAACTTAGTGCGAGTATTTAAGCGTAGGCGTTTCAACATAAAGATTATAAATAAATAAACAAAAATCATAGTACGACTGAAGCACTGAAGAGTTCACACTTAGATGCCTCAATTAAAAAGTATTATAAAATAACTCTGTTGCAGTATTAATAGAACGTTCAAATATGTTCTTATTAAAGCATTCACTATTAATGCAATTGATATGACACTCATAACGTGTTTGAAAAGCGCCTTTTGCGAATACTAACTTGTAATGGAATTGTTTAATTTGCTGGCTCATTAATTACGGATGAATGGAACACGTTGCCGTGTGTATTTCTTGCTCTAAATTGATAAATTTTAAATTAATTCAAAAGGTAAAAGAATTTCAAGTAGATACGTATGTCAACGATGGCAATTTTGAAAAGTAAAATGTTACAATTTCATCTTATGTATTACAAACCAGTTCCGAAGTAGATATTAACCTACAATATTTCATGTGTCGAGTATGACGCGTTTCCACAATACATTAAAATATATAAAGTCATGCAGTAGTGCTCCTACTGCTACAAGGGAACATCACTGCACAACATTACTACATCACATTACTGCACAACATTACCACATCACATCACTACACAACATTACTACATCACATTACTGCACAACATTACTACATCACATCACTACACAACATTACTACATCACATCACTACACAACATTACTACATTGCAACACTGCACAACATTACGAGCATCACATCACTACACAACATTACTACATCACATCACTGCACAACATTACTACATTGCATCACTGCACAACATTACTACATCACATTACTGCACAACATTACTATATCACATTACTGCACAACATTACTACATCACATCACTGTACAACATTACTACATCACATCACTGCACAACATTACTACATCACATTAATGCACAACATTACTACATCACATTACTGTACAACATTACTGCATCACATCACTGCACAACATTACTACATCACATCACTGCACAACATTACTACATTACATCACTGCACAACATAACTACATCACATCACTGCACAACATTACTACATTACATCACTGCACAACATCACAAGCATCACTACACTCACTCATTGGAGGGAGGCCGCTGGGTGCTGCCCATGAAGGGCCACCCCTGGAAAAGGAAGAGAACGCGACTGAAGAACAGCGTCGCTACGGTGCACAACAAACTTTTATTAATAAATTTTACTTCAAACAAATTAAATTGTTCAAAATAGTTCGATTGTTTAAAGAACACACAAAAACTTTGAGCGTTTATGGTCTCAGTCACTACTCCAAGGCACTAGCAACGCGCTCATTTGAACAGAAACAAAGACACAAAGAAGAAAAGAAAGAGAAATTGTATATTCCGAAATCAGTCACACCCGCAGCGAGTTTTTAACAGTAAGACTGCAGCCCTAAAATTTAAATGTAGAAGTCGATTGAAAACTTCTAAATGTGATTTCAATTCAGTGCTATGCAATAAAAGTTAAATGCGTGTTAAACAAAATCTTCAAGTGATTCTTTGTTAATAAGTCGATGTCATAGTTCAGCGATGGCATAGTCCTGTTTAAACAAAGGATTACATTCTACGGAAGAGAGGCTTGGGAGAGAAAGTAATTCTTTGATTAAACGGGGTTCAGGAAAATACCCGTGATACTGTCCAGTGATAGGTGAAAATATGTCAATCGAGTTCCATTTAATTTAATTAACGATAAGGGCCTGACTTTTGAGGAAATCGGTTTTAATTTTGTCATGCAAAACATAAACAAAAATTTTATTCATAAGCCTGACAATTGTAGCATTCCTCCGAACAATTTTTTTCCAATAAAGACCGCTTTTATTGTAAAAGATGTAATTCTGAATTCATTTAGTGAATATTGTCTTTTCTTTAATTACTTCAATCATTTCCATTACAAACCCAATTGGTAGTGTAAAATTGATTCTTACGCAAAAAAACTGAAATGCCCATTTCATTTTTACAATTGTTATTTTCGTACATACATACCGACATACGTACATACATAGATACATGCATACATACGTTCGAAAACAGCTTTCTTCATTTCGTTTTCGTGATATACTCAAACTACTAACATGTCTTTGTTTCATTCTGACGACCTCTATCCTCCCCGCCCTGTAATTCCCGCGGTAAAATTACTCGCAGCTACGAAAGTGACGACTGCGGGCAACGGATTTCAAAGAAGGATTGCATCGCAATATTGATACCTCAATGTATGAAGATAACTTACAAAAAATTACATGGTATGCACACTTTTTGGAAACAAGTTCAAGTCGGTGGAGTTACGATGCACCTAAAACAGTTTTCTGAGTTGAGAGACGACTGTCTTACTGCAGGAACTGCACTCGGGTCTCTCAAATCATTAGACATCCATACGCAACATGACGTTCGGCGTGAAAATTACAGAACATGACGTCGTGTGATTGCCGGGTGGTCGAATGGAATATGAAGAGCATCAGTTTACTAAACAGGCCACGTCAATTCGCCGCCTATGATGAACGTACGGCGCCATGCACTCCTTTGTTCGTAATCCTGAGGGAATTATTGCTAAACAATTCGTCACTTAACGCTCAGCGACGCAAATGACTGACCAAAGCGAGACCTCGCGTTTGCTATGCAGGCGAGGTGCATCGTGATGATTGACAGGATTTCAAACTGAGACGATATAAACCTCACTGTCATCCTAACTACAACGCATGTGACTAAAACCTTGCCAGTGAAGCTCAATTTGTTGAAAATGGAGACATACGAGCCACAATAATCCGCTTCACCCTGAAAATTGAAGGCCAGCCATCAATTGTAGCGTTAGTTACCGTGGAGGATGGGAATACGAAACTGCAAGACAGATGAGCTGATAACCTCTCCACATCTGAAGAAATTTAACCCTATAGTGTTGCGCAGCGTTGCTGTCCGACAATGTTCTATAAAAAACGCAATGTCTTAGTAAAGGGTTGAAATAATTATTCAAGAACCATATTAAATGGGAAGTTAACTAGCAATTAATAAAGAGGAATATTCCTACGTGCATTTTCTTTCGAACAAGACATACATCATGCCAACATATCTAAGAACTAGTGTCGAATAGTTTCAACTGTTTTATTTGAAAAATCTATCCCATGTTGGATTAAGTTGTACAAATTATTTGCATTGCAATAAAAACAGAAGCTTTGCCAAGAAGGCTCAATATTAAGGAACATTTTATACCTCGAACCTTGCGTTGATTTTAGCCCTCTCTGCATATTTTCAAGAAATCATCACTATGTAGGTGAGAGATACGTATGGTCCAAAGTACTATACAACAGATTCCCTTTAATTTCTTGAAGCCTGTAGAATTGAGGTACTCACATCCACAGTGGACACCCGCAAGTGTATTCCCTGTAGTTGGTAGAACTGGGAGCGGGAGAGGGGAACCAGACTTCCCCGTGGGACCCCGTCGGCAGCGGTGCTGGTGGGGTGCCAGGAGTAAAGCGGCACCAGCGGGGGGGGCAAATGGTGCCCTGGGCTGGCGGTCCCGTCCGTTCTATTGTTGCTGGGGTCTGCTTCGGCGTTGTAGAAGTGAGACTGAAGTGTACACGGCGATATCAGTATCGTTTATATTATGGACAAAAACACTTTATTAGCTACTTTTTGGTATGATAACTAAAATATATAAGCGATGCAGTACATCGTTGCGTTTAAATGTCGAAATTCTTCAATCGAGGATTATAACATTTGTTATTCATGGTAAGAAAAATACAGGGATCAATTATACACACATTGAGCCCTGTTGTACTAGAAAATCTCTGCATACGGTTGTCTATTCTGTACACTGCTGAAAGAAATTTCTCTCGCGTCATTTGTTCTTTAGAAAAGAAAGTTGTGGTTATTTTTGAGAGCGTCGCACAACAGGGGCTTGCAAGGGCGGCTGCAATTGGAGACAAATGCTTTTTTTTTCTCTCGTACGTACGCAGCGACAGATGATTGGATCACACGAATGAATAAATTTGTTACGTGAGTCATATGATCAGTTATTGATGAAATTTGTGTGACACCTGCAAAAAACATATTTAAAAAATATAGACACATCCTATGAATGTCTGTTTAAATAACCCACGTAACGAACGGAAAATTTGTACAATTACATTGCATTGTAATTTTATCGACGGCATCTTCTCACTGCTTCCTGCAATTGAGGTGGTCTACCCCTCCCTTCCTCACCTGCTGGGGACGCGACGAAGGCACCTCGGCGTGGTAGTCTGGGGGGCGGGACCACACCACCACTGGTGGGAACACCGCCTGTGCGCACAGTAAGGGGCACGCTTAGATAAAAACGCTCATGGCGCATAAAATCTATACATTAAAACGCTTGTAGCTCTGTATGTATCTATGTGTGTCACACCCTTCATCAATAAATACAAAAATCATTGCGGTATCTATGCTACAGCTTCATCATAAACTTCCACTCTAAAAGATTCTAGCAGCGAATAGTTCGCGGGTCCTGCCAGCGAGTTACATTCCAATGCTCTCATGGTAGCGTCTGTGAGTTCCATTGATCGGGAATCAAAATTTACACGAAACCCCTAGAACCATATGGTACCATGCCCCACATATACAGGGTGTCCCAAGGAAACGATACCCAATTTTCAAGAGCTTTGATTCAGAAACTATTAAACTTACAAAAAAATTGGATAGTCACATTTTGTTTTCTTAGGCGTTGGTATCATTGATACGGTTTTCAACTCGTAAGTTGAATTACGTATGAATACGAAAACGTGATCTTAAACTATTCAAGATTTTTACCGTTCGAAGAGCCTGCTCATTATGCAACTCACAAAAGAACTCAGAACATTCATCGTTGAGAAGTATTTTCTAATGAAAAATTTCCAACTGGTCATTCAATCATTTCAAGAGCATTTTGCTGAAAAACAGTGACTTTTAGCCCTTTTTTCTTCCACTTCTTCCTTCGTCCGGATTTTAGGATTGTTCCTTGTTCATTGAACTTGTGTACAATACGATATATGGTTAATTTAGTTGGCAGCTAACGTTCGGGGAGCACCTCTGAGAATTGCTGGCACATTTGTTGGTAATTTTTTGTGTCATTGCAATTTTTGAAGACAAAAATGCGCTGGTCCTTCGTCGGTTGCATCTTGAAGGGATCGCACTTGGATTGAGAATACTCATGTCACGTTCACTTTAAACAGGAGATGTACTGTATCATGTTTACTGCTAGTATTAAATTTTTTGGTAATGAATTTCATCACTGCAGGACTTAAGAGTATCTTCCAATTCCGGACAAAATGCATTTCGAGAAGTTTCTGCATTAATGCTGACCAAACGTTTCGTCGCTGAGCAAAAAACTTATGATTAGATGTAGAATTACATTCTACGTCAAATAAGACCAAGAATATCAAAATCGGTCTAGTTATTTAGTTTTTACAAGTATTGCAAACATTTTTTTGTGAGGTATACATTTTTTGGGACACCCTGTATATTTTTACTACTTGTTTGGCTTAACATAAACTGCAGCTTGATAAATGAAACTGTTTCTCAGTGGGAACGAACAGATTCCTCTTTTACCGATCCTCTCTGCTTCCAGAAACAGCTCATCACCCATCTTTGGAATTTGCCAAGCATTGATTTTCAAGTGTCAAACGTAGAAACGAGTACAACAAAAGACTTTACATTTAGTACTATAGCAGATCCACGTACGATATCGTAACAAACCACGTTCTTCAATGAAGTTTAATTTGGAATGCTCCCATAATGGCAGGTCACGGTTTTATGCTTTCATAACTATTCTCAAAATATTTTTTACTTATCGTAGAGAATCCCCGGACACTTATATTGACTATTTACTTGCAACAAGTTACTGGAAATATCTGCCAAAAATATTTAGTTACATTTACAGTTCAGACAAATGAACTTGGTACCCTAGTTGTGGATAGCAAATCTCCTTCTGCAGTTACGGATGTGACCAAGTGGGTGCATATGGGGGAGTGGGGGAGTAAATTATCTGTCACATTTGTGGACTGCATGATGGAACTTAGTTAATTACAAGAATTTCGTTTTAATTCATGACGACCGGACTTCTTACACAGCGGACACAAGCACCACACATGCAATAATACAAACGATCCTCTCATGGATTCATCAGTACAAACGATTCTCTCATGGATTCATCAGTACAAACCATTCTCTCAATGATTCATCAGTACAAACCATTCTCTCATTGATTCATCAGTACAAACCATTCTCTCATGGATTCATCAGTACAAACTATTCTCTCATGGATTCATCAGTACAAACTATTCTCTCATGGATTCGTTCACACCCCACCTCGTTAGCAGAGGCAGCGCGGCTCTGTCTCGCGCTTAGCTGACAGGAGCTGCTGACTGTGGCCTTTGTGAGGCGCTCGGCGCCGCTGACACTGTCAGAGAGCTCTGCTGACACACTGCGCTGCTCACACCGAAATATATTGCTCTAACATTGTACCAACATCGTGCCAACATAGTTCCAACATTGTACCAACATCGTGCCAACATAGTTCCAACATTGTACCAAGATTGCGCCAACATAGTTCAAATATTGTACCAACATCGTGCCAACATGGTTCCAACATTGTACCAACGTCATGCCAACATTGTACCAATATCGTACTAACAGGCTTGATGCGCTCATTTGAAGACAGCGTAATTTGGACGCTTCGAGGGCAGGCTTATTTTCAACAAAATCTGTACAACGCATCCAACTTCATCAGTGCATTTTTGAGGAATGAAGAGATGAAAAATGAAAATGAAAATAAAATATGGAGGAAGTAAAACATACGTAGAAACAAATTAGCCACAAACTTTTCAAAAAACAACAAATCCCCTGTTGACTCTTTTAAATAGATAACACCTACTTGTCTTTGGGACACTGCTGTAATTTATTAAAAAATCCCCTTCATGATCCATTTATTTTACAAGAAAAGCTATGCACGTTCAATTTGAAGACAGACCGTCAAATGTAAGATCTTGTGTACAAGTTCGACTCACGTTCGAGAGGAGCGCGTCCGCAAGGTACACGGCGCCTGCGCGGCTGTGGGTGTAGGCGTGGTCCACCTGCTCCGTCACTCCTGAGACGACGAGCCAAGCTCTTTCGGTAGTGTCCTCAGGGGCCTCCAGCTGGGAAATCTGCGGGGTCGAGTGTGGGCGAACTCGTCTCTTTTGTATTAGTCAGTGTTGTTAAGTATGTTTTTGAATGACACCTGAATTGAATTAAAGTCATGAAAATTGAGAAATAGGTCGCGTTCGTTGATTCTATGCTTATGAAAGCAACGTAGAGTATCATCGACTGCAGATCTGATAGCTCGAGCGAATTTTTTTGTTTATTTTATATTGCAATATCATTTATCGTGCTTTGGTGGACCTTTTCAAGCTTTTTTATCACCTACTACTTAGATTAAGTTCTAGGTTATGTTTCACTACAGATTAAGTTCATCGACTAATTCGCGAACGCACGATATGCCGGGGATAACGACGGGTAGTCAGTTCAGTCAAATACTAGAGATACCTATTGGTTGTTGAGAACTAAATCGTATCGAGAAATGCACAAATAGATAAGAATTAGAAAATTTTACATCTTGATTTCTAAAGTCATTCAACAGGATTCTACAGAACAGCTTCATACAAGGGTTCACTTTTTGGGAAATTTTGGTAGCCGACCCAAGACCGATTCCAACCCTTTGGCTCCCGCGCATCCCATGAACTAGATTTTTGTATATCTTTATTAGAATTTTAAGTGATATTTTCCCTTTGCTTAGCATAAAAAGAACTAACACTCTACTTGTTGTATAAAAGTTGGCATTCATAATGAGCGAATATATTTTAGGAAAATACCTAGGAAACAATAAAAAATAAACCGTATTCTACCTGACACTAGACATTATGCATGAACAGTCTAACTCACCTCGTACAATCAAATGTATATTCGACATAGAACGAAGCCATGTTCCTACTAGGCAATGTTTTCAAATATTTTTTCAAAGATCAAATGTTCAACTCACCATACAGAGTACAGCAGTCGCGACGTTGCTGTTCACAACCAATACTATCTTCGCCGTTCGACGTCTGTGTTGAGAACTGTCCGAATCGTCCAAAAAGTTTTTCAAGTTGACTAGCGTTGAATTTTCAAACAACAAACAAGGTGAGGATCTGTTCACGATTCCTGACTTGGTTGTATCCGTGAAACTTGTTTTTGGAGGTGACTGCTCGAGTGTTGTGTTGATGGCCTCTTCCAGTTCCTTCGGCATGATTTTGTACGAAAGACGGATTCCAAATCGGTTGCTTCTCTTCACGAGGGATCGACCTGGCAATTGATCAAACTCGAGCACCACGACATGATAAAAATTCCATCAGATGCGTCGGTAATGTCAAATAGATTTCATGCACTTACAGTATGTACGTGAAGGGTCAGCAACCGTATTAGAAATGGAAGGGTTTGCTTCATATCGAAAACATCCACAAAACCACGTTATACTAACTGAAGGGGGGAAAATCCCTCATAACGACTGAGCGAACACTTTTATTCGTATATCTTTCAGTGCATATGAAGGAAATACTGCCAAAATACTTTCGCAGGACATCCATGAGTTTATTTTCTGGAAACACTGTATAGTCAGTCAGACGCAAGTCGTTCTGTTCTCACCTCAACTCTTCACAGCTCAAATCATTTTGGCGAAAAGGCTGCATTTGCCTTCGCACGAAAATTAGCAGCAGCCGCATGCACATTTGTGCAATAAGACTGCATTCTGTTTTTCATGGAAAAACTAGCAGCATCCCAAAGAAACCGGACCATATGGTTCCTTTGGGCTGTAAGAAGTTAATAATACACCGAGCTCGGTAGCCAGTCGTAGACGCATTGATGGACGTAAGGTTTTTGGGGTGAATGTAAAATCGTGGAAATAAATGCTATAACATATTTTGATATTAGATGCGTTATAAAGCCATAAATTTTATTACCACACATGAAAAATGGAGTGCTTTTAGTTCAATTCCAACGGAATCTATGCTTAAGATTAGACGAAAAACAATGTGAATGGAATTCATTTTATAGGCAAACCTTTCGGAGCGCCAAGAGTCCATCTTTACAACGAAATTTGAGAAGCGTCAAACATATAACATTCGTGAAAAAATAGCAAAATAATACATCTGTTTCTGTGACCTAAAACAGACCAACGCAGGGGGCTGAAAAGTAAGTGGTTTTCCGCCATGCAGGGGGCTGAAAAGTAAGTGGTCTCAAGAAGATGGCTGAAATTTGGGCATTAGTCCCTAGTTGCTAACTGAGAGGAGGTGGCTAAAGGACGATCAGTCCAATGGAAAATTACTGAATGTTGAATGTTGGCTGCACCTGATGAACTCTTCTGACGTCGCACTACCAACATGAGACAGAATGCAGCAGTCACACTCATTAATTTAGACGCATTCATTCCACAGGTGTTTCTAAAATCGTTTCCCACGTCAAAAATAAACGGAGAAAAGTTAAAACAATTTCCATTAAACTTGAACAGGGACTTTTCTTTTCAGGTCCGCTTTCACATCGCACGTGAATGGTAACTCCAGATGTTGAGTCTGTTTAGCTGTGCTCTGGGTAACGGCAGAAGAACAAAATTATTGGTTAAGAATTACCTGAGGAGATTTTGAATTGATATTCAGAAAAAAAATTGTTCTCGTTTTTTCCTCAAATCCTAATGTCCTGTGTCTAAGCCACCTGAGACTTGCCCTCGTCATAATCT
>VOMN01058299.1:0-13462 GCA_014899125.1 Orchestia grillus | reverse complement strand
GTCCGTGCTAAATGGTCCCTTCTTTTCGCTCTCTTGAGATCACTTTGCACGTGACAAGGGAGCTTTAAACCAATTAAATAATACTAACAATAGCATATTTGGCGTGCAGATCAGAGTTCAGTGCAAGGAAATTCGCCTGTCAAGTCGTTCGCATGCCGAATGTGCCCCTTCAAGTGCTCCCGCAGGAGCTTGTACAAGCAGCACCTCACCCACCACACGCCACGTGCCGACTGCATCTTCAAGTGCATGGTCTGCCCCTTCTATGTCAACTCAAAGACGTGAGTAATTTTCCTCTTGCTTCATATTCGCTGCGACTTTTTTAACCAAGAGTATTTATTCTCTTGATCATTGCTTTGGTTCACCTCACTCTGTTTTTGAGAAATAAGAATATTTTACCTCTAAGTCAGTGCTGTGGTTCGTTACGCCCTCTTTGCCTTTGCAAAGCACCTATGCTTGGTTATGTTCCGTGTACGCTGTTTGCGTAAATATGGTGACGACCACCTTCAATTTTGACCGACAGCGCTTCATAATGATAATGTAGCGATATTTAGTATGGACTAGGTCAGTCGTTGTGTCATTAATTTGAAGTCCCGTTTGAGTCTCTAATGATATCGTGTTTCCCGACAAACGTCCAAAAGCCAAGAAAATAGTCCATTCACTTAAGTCGCCATGAGCCCTTACCGTGATGCGGTGGATAAACCCTTTTTTGATTACAGGGATATGAGTTTTAAATTTATGCCCTAGGTTATTACTGAAGATCATGCACAGTTACAAGCTAGATAACAAGCAGGTAAATAATATGATCAGAGTTTTAATATTACGCACAGTATTATTCTTGGCTCGTTGGGTCATTTTTTGTGTTAAAATTAGAATCTAAATATTTACAAGTTTCGTTGTGAAGTATTGGTCTAGTTACTCAGTGCGCTGTTAGTTCATCTGTCGTTTATCTACAGGTGTACTTCAATTTTTTTTCAGGTCTGATTGGTATGAGCACTTACAAACCTTTCATATTCACTCCATCGAAGTAGCTTTAGTCATTGTCAACCTTGTTCATTCGAGGTCCTGAGTTTTCTTTACTTGGCTTTAGAAGAGTATTCTTCTAAAGAGTATTCTCCTGATACTCTTTAGAATAATACTCGTGTGATGCAGTTGACACAGCCAGGTATACGGAGTATTATATTTGAAATAATTAATTTCAAAAAGCCTCTTTACAAACAGTCTTCGCTAATTAAATTAAATTTTTTTATTGGCTTAACTTCATGGATTTAGTTTTCTTTATGTATTTATTTTTTGGCTCAAGTAGGATAGATTTCGATGGAGTTATGGAAGAGTTTTTTTTCACTATCCTAACGCTGTGAGCAATCAAAAGATAAGCTAACACCAAGTGAAAAGTGGATCTATTTCCTGATCTCTTATCAATGATATCGTCCAGAAATTTCGTATAATAGTTCTGCTACTTCCAACCTTGTTAAAGTTCCCTTCGAGCCTTCAACAATTTTTCTTTATTGACTGACAAGTATCCTTAATAATGGAAATAATTCAATGACTTTAGCAGCCATGAACTGTAAATGATACGATGTGAAAGTCCTTATTTAATTACTGCGAGATGAGGTCTGAATTTCTGCCCCATGCTATTAATGAACAGTGCTTCAAGCACCATGATCTGAGTATTATAGAGATAGATTTTATTTCCTTCTCGGCAAGGCGCGGTTACGTTCCACTTGAGCTTTGTTCGCCAGGGCATTGTTCAGGATTATGTCAGTTGCACTAAAGGTGGACTGTGATCTGTGTTTTTACGGTGCATTTCGTTCATGAGGTGATCGCGTATGCTGGATGTATGCAGCATTATTTTCAGTTACTCTATTTTCAGGGATCAATTTAATGACTATACTGTATGGCCTACAAAAATCGAAACCCTCTTTTTGAAGGAATATTTTGCTAGAAATTAAATGCTTATAGTATTCTTATGATGATATTACTGATGCGGAGAAAAAAATACTCTGTTCGGGTTTTGTGGGACTTGCTGTATATCGTGTGTAAATTTTGGTAGGTAGGATACGGGAATGTTTTTAGCTCCAGCGATTGTGCATTTTGTAACCCCCGAAGACGAGCTATATCTTACTGCCCGAATGTTTGGGAAATAAAATTTACAATCCAGAAGAAGTCGACTGAATATACTTACAGTATGAATAACCCTGAAAGTCAAATCTTCTAATGAATATGTTTAAAAATGTGTAATATTTTCAGTTGGTGCGTTATCTTGAAAACATTTGATTCGATCATTTTGAGCCTTGTCTTATTCATAACAAGAAATTGTTACGCTTGAAAATCAGTTCATGCCTACTTAATTTTAATTGTATATTCTTTACCAAAAAGGATAAATACTAAGAACAGTAGTGAGAATTGTTATCGTTGCCTATTAACATAAAGTACTCAAATTCTCCTAATAGCACACAGGATTCAAAATTTTCTTTAAATGCACTACTCGTAATTGTGTGCAAATAACATAAAGTCCACACTCAAAATTGCACTTCATCGAAGGATCACTACTTTGCTGGAGTTGAAATCTCCGGGCTTTCCTATCCTTCTTTTGTCGTCAATTAATTTTCAGTAAACAGAAAATGAAATCTCGTTCGACACACAAGCATTTGATGTTCTCCATCTTTCCAGGGAACTGTTCGAGCATCTCGTGGTTCATGGGGTACAAGTGCCGAGCTCTTTGAGAACCTCGGTCGATAGCGTGCCTCGACAACAGCAACAGCAGCAACAACAACAACAACTGCAGCAGCGGCAACAAGAACAGCAACAGCAACGGCAGGAGGAACAACAACAAGAACAGCAACAACAGTCACAAAATGGGGTAATTGCATTCTCTTGAAGAGTCTTTTTTACTTAATTTTTTCCGTTAGTTGTTATTGTTTGCTCAATTTGTTGGAAACCATGTATACGTTTGTCTTCATCAAAATCTTAAATTCACTTGCTTTCTGGAGCTATGCCATGTAGCACGTAGAGCCCACCGTCTTATCTCTTGAGATAGTTTAAGTCCACATCAATCTTGCTCTGAAATGAATTTTTAATTGTTGATTTCTTATAGCATGGAAGGCTCTAGCAAATCTATTAACTTCGCACAACATGCTACCGTTTGTTTGTATGTCACCGACATCGCACGCATGGTAATCAACTAATCAAATAATAGTAACTAATAATAATAATAATAATAATAATCATAATGATGATTATGTGTGCCTAACCTGAGCACGACGTCGATATCCGAGAGTATGTAACTTAAAATAAGTTAAAATCTTCGTTTACTTCGTGTCATCATAGCTCTCTGTCCCCATACATTTCGTAGAACCCCTTGTGTCATTTCATACTTCCGTCTCGTACGAATTATATTGCAATCAAGATATTTTTGCTTGGATACCAATTGCACGTTTCTTCTACGCCTTATCCTTCGTTTTCCGCATAAGCACGTATAAAAATATTATTTTTATCTGCAAACAATGATTTTATTGATTTATTTTAGTCATAAGTGATTATAGATGCACGAGTGTATGCACCCCTTCATTAGTTGACCATACACTCATTGTTCTTGTTTTCTCCAAATCAGTCGGACACGTCTGCCTTGTACCAGTGTGGGGCGTGTCCGTTCGAGAGCCACAACCGCACCAAAGTCCTGCATCACCGCCAGTTCCACCGACCGAGAGGCCTGGCGTTCAAGTGTCCCCAGTGCTCCTACAACGTGACTCGAAGGCATTTGTTGGCGCAACACATCCGTGTGCATGGGCTGCCGCCAGAAACGCTCGAGAAACTTTTTGGATCTAATGGACCCAATTCTGAACTCACTCGAGATCGCAGTGACAGCCCTTCCCCATCCCTGACCATCACCCCCATCAACGGAAGCGGTGACAGCATCGGCAACACTGTGGAGGTCTGCAAAGGTAGCTCTCGCCTGTCTGTGATGGATTTCTTGCCTGTGCTTTTGGAATCCGCAACGGCAAAGCTGCTCGATGTTCCTATGGTTTGGACATCGAAAGGTGAGCGCTTCTTTAAAATGTACAAATGCCGATGGTGTCCCCATGTCAATTTGAGGAAAACTAACGTTCAGGACCACGAAAAGATGCATTTTCCCAGTGATGCTAATTCTACACTGCCAGAAGGAGCCATCAAGTGTCCCTATTGCAGCTACGTATCTGTGAACGTCAACATCATCACGGCTCACGTTAAAGTCCACGAAGGAACTGCCTGCAAAATCCATGCCTTCGTTGACCCAGCAAAATCCGACGAAGAGCAGATTCATCGGTTAAAGTCGCAGGCAATGATGAACTCGCTACTTCACAAGGCAAAGGAAGCCAACAAAACCGAAAAAGTAGTTGAGAAACCGCAGCAACAGCAGCAAGTCGCGGCGAAGGACGAGAAAATGATTTATTGTTGTCAGCTTTGTCCTGCACGATTTTTTGTTGAGAAAGAAATACTGATCCACACACGTTTTCACGGAGCAAAGTTTAACCAAACTTTCGTGTGCGATAAATGTGACTACGGGGCTCGCCAGGAACCTCATCTGTCTGCCCATATCCGCGTGCACTCCTCCGAATACCAAGAAAACACTCGGAATCTTCTCACACAATACAAGAGCGCAGCCTTGTACCCCCCTGTACCTGGACTGTCTATCCCAAGCGCCACCAGCCCCGGCCTAGCAGCTGAGGTTAAATCAAAGGAAGTTGCTGTTGTGTCAAAAGATCCTTCTGGTGTAACTCGCTTCCGGTGTTCTTTGTGCCCCTCAACGTTCAGCAAGCAGATTACCCTTCAGTATCATCAGTCTCTTCATGGCGCGAATAACCCTTTTAAGTGTGATCGGTGCACTTACGCTGCAAAAACTCAAGATGCGCTCAATCAGCATACGTCTCTGCACGAGCAGTGCGAGAACAAAGCGGAGAAAGAAGAAGTCCAAGGGCAGAAAAATGAAGATGAACAAGAGGAAACTGAGAAAGAGGAAGAGACCTTTCAGCCCAGTACAAGCAGTGAGTTGTCTTGTACTGTTCAAGCTGCGGACCCTGGGGACAGTAAAGTCTCAGGGAATAATGTTTTGCAACCGCCCATTAAGCTAAAATTTACTGGTTTGAAATCCCAAAGCAGTGCCAGGAAAGTGTCTACCAGTATTGGATCTCCTAGTAGCATTAGTAGTAGTTGTAGCGTACCTAGTCTACCAAAGAAGCAGTTTAAGTACTATGTGGAGGAACAGGTCCCGCTATCAGGTGTAGATCTTCTGCGCCACAAAACCCAAATGGAGCAACAGCAGCTCACTCCAAAGACGGCAAAACCCGAAGAGCCCCCAGTCAAGCCCCAGAAGTCGTACCAGCGACCATGCAAAGTCCAAGAAAACGAAGCTAAGCGCTTGGGCGATCCTGACATGCATTATCCTCTTCACGTAGATAAAGTATCTGGCAAAACTAGGGAGAAGCGATATAAGTGCAAGCTTTGTCCGTCCGCTTTTGAAAAGATTGACCAATACAACGTCCATGCAAATTTGCACGGTGCCGATTTCAAGTATAGGTGCCGTATTTGCGACTACTCTGTAAAATTCTTCGCTAATTTTAACATGCACATCAACAGACACAAATATAACGAGCGCGTTGAGTGCAAAAATACGGGGAAGTCGGCACCAGAAGAGAACGATACTCGGTACGAGCCAATAATTCAGCAGACCGAGGAAAGCTCGCCTACAAGTTCTTCCAGAGAAACAAGCGTCACGGAGTCTTCTTCGCAGGTGGATCTCACAACCGCCGAGCGTCAGCACATACTCATCCAGAACAAGAAAGGGCTGGATGCCAAGGCTAAAGAGGATGACAGCAAACGTGTGTTCTACTGCCAATATTGTCCTTATGCGAACGTTCGACGGGATGCCGTCGACAGCCACAGCTTACGACACATAGCTAATGGAGGCAAGGGACTCTACAAATGTAACTTCTGTGACTACATTGCCTCCCAGCCGAACTTCATCAAAGACCACACTAAAGTCCACTTCAAGCCTTTTAAGTATGTCATTCCTGAGGGATACATACGGCACGACCAACAAGATCTTTTCAGCATGGAGCTCGTTACCGAAGGACAGCCGGAGCCAAGAGTGCCTGAAAAAATGAATATATTTTCCCATAAAAATGGAAGTTTTGGGCCGGTTTACCGATCTCCTGGTAAAAGGCAAAGGGAGGACGAGAAGGAAAACGTCATGACTGATCCCGCCGACCTGAACGCAGTTGCCGACCCTGTCAAAGACGACGGAATAGTCATCGATTACTCTTCGGGTGAGGTTATTGAAGCTCCTCCGTCTTACGTGATTACTTTAAAGCCATCCTACAAATCTAAGTCGAGAGAAGGCACGCACACGGACAGCGACCATTCAACGGACGCGACCGGTAAAAGTGGCAGAGAGACTCCCGAAGGCTGTGAACCTCCTCCCAAAAAAATCCATTTAGACCTAAATGATGTTTTGAGTAATGAACGCCTTACCAATGATTCTTCTAAAACAGTAACCCAGGCTGATTTCGCTGACGCTTCAATCAGGAGTGGAAGCCTAGAAGCCATGGATGACGGCATGGACTCGCCGCCGCCCGCTGGAATCGCGCTGTCAAAGACCGCCCAAAACTCGGACACCTTCCTAGGTTTCGAGTCGCCTGTGCCTGACAACAAAGCAAATGGTCGGTGATCTTAGCTCCACCGTCGTGCATCCTAAATGCTGTAGGAGTAAGTGCTAAGTATGCTTCTTGTAAGGGATTGAAAAACCCCAGAATTGTCGAGAAAATGATAAGCTCAACTTGAAAACTAACGATTGTTTTGAAGGAGAAATTCACGGAAAGTTTTCTGGTGAACATACAACTGAATATAAGTGATCGCTAGATAAACTTCTCAAAGTACAAAACTCTAGAAACGCACCTGAACGATAGAATGATAGTCTGTAGTGCTATAGCCTGCCGTGTTCACCTGTACCTATTTCTGGGGTCACAACGGGAAAAGCTCAGTCTTTTCATTTGTATTTTATGGCACTAGAAGTACTGTAGTGTCTTTCTGTGGTGGATATTACTATAGAATATGGACGGCATGCAGGTTTTGGTACGAGATCGTCAACTTTTATTTTTTCGCAGTAGTCGTCGGTAGGGAGTTAGACGAAGCTCACCGCGGCTCCTACGGCTGTCCGGGTGAGCGAGTTTGTATCTGCGAAGATTCGCTCGAGATTCTACGGTAAAGTGTTGTCCTTTTTAATAAACCTTTAGAAATCAAGAGTTTGTGAGTTAAAAAAAAAACAGGTGCATTTGTGATGATGATGTTTGTTGTAATTTTCAATTCAATCCTCCAAATTTGTGTATACTTGTTTTTGTAGCATAATAATTATTTATTGAGACTTAGTTTTAGTCACTGATGATGGAAAGTTTTTGTTCAGTGGTGGTTGCAACTTGCTCGTGTATCATAGTGTGAGAAGAGGGTAGCAATTGTTACAGTTTTAAAGCGACTGATGATTTATTTTCTTAGTGCACAGTTACTGATTACCCTCCTTTCTTTTGTGTACAATTTGTATTTCGGCGATCTCAGAGGTGGCGTGTGCCACCCCCGCAGTGGCGTCGGTGAGCTTCAAGTTTATTTTCTGCTCAGTGACAACTACGCCGCCCGTGGTCGACGACGAGTTTCTTCATTGTTTTTCTGCTAGTGCTCTCATGAAATGGTGACTAACT
The DNA here is from genome assembly GCA_014899125.1 of Orchestia grillus. Lineage (NCBI taxonomy): Eukaryota > Metazoa > Arthropoda > Malacostraca > Amphipoda > Talitridae > Orchestia > Orchestia grillus. Next base: position 5,738 of record VOMN01058299.1, on the reverse strand, counting down.
CGGTAATATATTGAATTCGTGCTATGAGGTACTTGTAGAGGTCACTATGAGACATTGTGCTCTTAGTATCTCAGCAATCTCATGTATTCATCCAGATAATAACATGAGGGAATGAGTAATACAATTGTATGTTTACATCCGCTAATGTTTTGATTTTCTCGTTTGCTAGTTACATGGCTGTAAAGCCTAAGAACATCACAGTATCTAATCATTGCTCTCGGCTTTTGAATGCTAATTCTAATGTCGGAAACGACATTTAATTCCTCATGTCGTTAATTCCTGGAATAGGGACAAGGAACTTTATTCCTTGCTGCCTCTCCCTCCGTTCGTCATTTTTGTAGTCCACTTTGAACATCCAATACCTTTTGAAGATGAAGTATTATGTCTAGATATTCGTTTGTTTTGTAGGTGATAGTACTCTCCACCGTTGGATGTTCTTTTCCTCGATGAATTGTGGTTGCGGGCAGTTCACGTAGTGATCTGTGTGATGGGAAAATCAGCTGCTTCCTGAGAGTGTTGTGTGATTCGTTAGTACACAACCTGCACGCTGTCTGGCATGTATTTGGTGTGAGGAAGAGTGAATTGAGGTGCAAGTAAAATCAAATACAGCGTTCAGTTTTCTAGCCGATCGTAGCGATAAAGAGTATACAAAGCACGCACTCGCTAATCGTGCTGTTGGCGACTGCCTAGTCTTTCCATTGTGACTGCCAATTGTTTAAGGTTTCTCTTGTATTTATTATTTTGTTTCACTTATAGTCGCATAGTCTTCCGGGCTAGGACCGATTGTCGTGAAGTTCAAGCTTCTGTTTTCTTATCAGCTATTACAACAACTGCTTTGCCCTTGCCGTTGTTGATGCGTTTACGTTGAGGAAAACTTTTTCTTTGTGCAACCTATTTAGTTTATTGAGGATTGTAACATTGAGCTTTGAATTAAAGTTTGCAACATTTGCAAGTAAGCGAGCAAGGTTTTGCTGAAAGCCGTTCGTTTTAACTCGCTTGTCAACCCGCAAAATTCACGCACTGCAAGGGAATTGAGAGTTTGACAAATGCTTGTGCCTCCTAGTGGAAGCCTTGCCGTAAATTTGGTACACGTTTCAGTTTAGCATGAGATTGCATATATTTTTCTTTTAGTTCCTGGCATGCTGCTTAGTCAATTTGGCTCTTTAATTTTAACTTGGACGAAAATTTCCCGCACTTCAAATTGCATTTCTGATAATGCAGGTATTTGACTTAAGGTGGATGAGTGATTCTTCATCCTTATTTGAACCATCGTCTGCGTGAAATATAACATTTCCCATGTTACCGTGTTGTCCCTGATCCGCTGGAAAACGTCCGAAATGTTTGTGTTTGTAAATGTTTGAATTTGTAGTGTAAGAGAATGGCAGACAAACGCTTGGCACTACTCGACGCTTGCGTTGTGTGCACTCCAATCTGTACTGCACTCTGGTGTTTTTTTGGTGTTAAAGTTTACACCTTTTTAAATTTAGATTTCAGTTCATGCATGCAGGTATCGTTAGGTTTTCATTTGAAGCAAATACTTTTAACCTCAAATTTTCGTCGATTTCATTTGAGGGGTTATCAGTGCTAACTTGAATTTCGTGCAAATTTCCAGGAAATTTTTTTATTGACCCTCGATATTTCTCCTCACGTTGGCTTTGTAATCTCATAAAATTTGCGCATTTTCACTCAATTGTGCAGGGATAAACTAGGTATTCTTGTGTTGAAATAGAACGATGATGAAAATACTACTGAATTTTTTAGTAGATGCTCGCTGGCGCCGCTTGAAAAGAAAGAACCGCGCTGTGAAGCCACCTCGGTTGGTACGTGTTTCTTGTCCTCACGAGTGCGTTGTTAACCCGGCCCCCGCTATTTGGCCCACTAGTATAACAATGAAAGGATTCGTTCCACGTTTACGAACTGGTTTGTATGTTTGGCGACACTCGTGTATCACTTACATTTAATTGAAGAGAACCCTCATTCATGCTTGAATATTAAAATAACTAAAACCCATCAAACCTAGTAAAAGAGCGAAAGAGAGAAAGCAGACATGATGAAAGCCTGTCTAACCTCTAAACACGAAAGTGTCTCCGAATTCTAACCTAATCTTGCTATGGAACAACCTTTCTGTGGAGCAACCTAGCACAGGGAACGTGTACACATATGGCACACGTCGCGACACACATGGAGACACATGCCACACCCCTAGGAACATAGAGTCTCAGGGAGAAAAGCTCAAACTTGCTTCGTTTATAAACGCGCGCGTTCAGCTACAAGTTGTGCAGGTGTGCGAGTTCTTAATGCGTGTACCAGAAGGGATCATTGGCTCGTTCCTTTCGCCATTTCTGGGTTTCCTAAATTTAGTGGAATTTTTTTCAGACCTTCGGATGCTGATTTCTGTTAACGATTCTGCAGTAATTCGGAGGCACTGGCCGAACAACCTAGAGGGTTTGGCAAGAGTGAGGTCCTCAAGAGTGTGTTTAGTATCCCGTCTTAGATGGTTAATGTCCACTATATGCGATGTGTGCATATCTATGCACAGTACCACACATACAACTGACAACAGTTCAATCAGTTGGCATACACCTGCCAACGGTTTCATCACACCTGACAGGCTTTCGGACGCATTCGCTCAATACGGATGGAAATAACATGCTTGAGTTCTTGAATGTCGACAGTTGAACCGAAGCGCCACATTTCTCTAAACGTTTCTACGCCGACTTTACTGGCTCTTTAGAAGCGGTAGCCACATTGTATTAGCAGATTGTTACCTTGATTCCTGAGTGGGGGTGGATGCACAGCCCTCACGCATCTCTATGTGATAGCCTCTGCCTTATGTCACCTGAAGTAGATTTGGATGTGGTTTTCGTGGTTATCTACATCTTTAATGATTAAGGATACAGTATCTGTGTCCGTAATAAAAATATGAAGTAAGGTTGTGAATTATTTACATCGGTAAAACGTTTACTCATAAGGATAGAGGTGCATTGCGTTGTTAGAATGGTAGGTGTGTGGATATGTACGTAACTCAGTCTAAACTTGTTGCCCGGGCATCTATACTTTTGGCAGCCCAAGCGCAGATATCGCCCCTGGATAGTTGGTTATCGACAGGGCAGCTAAAAATTTAGACTGAGATGGCTACAGATATCTACATACGTATCTAGCATTTGAAACTAGAATTATAATTATATTTCTAGTTTGTTATGCTATGTGTAGGTACCGGTAGTGTGTGCAGTTTGAGTTTGGACATAGGGTACCCCACAGGCAGCGTTCATTAAGCTAGTGTGAGAATAACATTTGCATCTAACTTGTGTCTCCAATAATTTTTATAGACCCAGGAATTCATGCTCATTTCATTAGGAGCTTGATATATCTGTTCATACTAGAACTTTGAGGAATAGAAATGAGGTGAATAACATAGGTATAAGATTTCCGTGAACGAAATATGCTCAATTCCACCCGTGCAGAGGCTCCTGCGGTAAGATAAGTTTTGCTTTTTCAGTGTATTATATTATTAGGTACAAATGGATTCTATAACTAAATTGTAGTGAGCAAATCAATAATTACGTTAACTCCTCATTAATGGAACAAGGCCGTGTATACCCAATTGATTGACCAATTCATAGTTCCCAGTTTCATGGTTTGCGTTTTTCATTGAATCGTGTGTATTTTTTTTGCTGCATCAGTGTTAGTTAAATAAGTTTCCTGGTTGAGCTATCCCTGTTTGAAAAACCTGTTACATCGTCCCGTTCAATTTTACCCTACTTGAATTTGGGGTTTCTTTCAGGACGTGAACGAGCGATTCTTTTTCAAATTCCGTATTATTTGATCGCGTTACATGTTGATATTGAATGTTATTCAGGTGTGTGGTAGTTGACACTGGATTTCTAGGTTAACCTTTCGAAACTTCACCATTTTCGTTTGCCATTTTTGTGTCTTATACATACATGCCTTTTCTTTATTTGAAATCATGGAAGTCTTCATTCTTATTCATTGAAGAATTCCTTGGTATACTAGCATATTACTTGTGGTGGAGCTAATTGAATAACTTTTTTAGCAGTTGTTATTGGCTGTAATACTTTATTTTGATGAACGCGCGAAACTTAATTCGAATAAATTTTGAAAAACCTCCCTCACGTAGCCCTAACAACGAACAGATAGATTTAAGTCTGTTTTAGGACTGCCTGCCGAAGGTTGCAATCGACAAACCTGATGCCGAAGATCTCCTGAATTCTCATTTTATTTAGTTCACGTGTCGCAAAATTCTTCATCTGAAGTTGTGCAACGGCTTCGTTTTCAACTTTGATATTTGTTGTGACTGAATCTGAAACTCATAAGTTCATTTCACCATGGAATGCTGATGAACTGAAAGGATGAGAGGCCTTGAGCTACCTCTCGGCAAGGAGTGGGCTCGCCGTAAGACTTGGATAGGACCCTAAGAATTCACCACTCGGCTCGTATTTGGTACCATTTTCTATTCTTTTCTGATCCTTTATTATTTATTTCTTCATTGTTTCCAGGGCACACGTTCCAATTGAGTGTAACATTTTTGCAGTCGCACATGTGTAAGAAACGTCAATTTTTCAAGTATCCTTTGACCTAGATGCGAAAGGTGTGAATTCACTTTGATTTCTTTTACGTATTGATGTGTGCCAGTTACAGAGATGGCAAATTTACATCATATCATGACGGAAATCTATTTCAAGGATAGGCTTAACCAGCTCAATTAGAAGTCAAAAATCATCAAGCTTTTCTATAGCAATTCCACTCGAGACCTCGGCATTGGGCACCTGGTGAGCGATACTATTTCAGGCACTGCTACGGTTTTTGTCAAGTTTATTTAGATCCCAGAACGTGCCCCAAGCTGCCTCCGGTTATCTCATTGGGTGCGTGCTACGTGGTTGCAAATTCCGAGATGCATTTCGTTTGGTTGCTGTTACTTGCTGCGTGTGAGGTGGAAGTGAGAGGTGGAAGGCGAGTAACCATTTCGTGTTTTTTCATTCATTGAAGGCGTAGTGTCTTCGATAATTTATTGATTGTCATCAAAATGATTTGCGATCATCGCCAATCTATGCGGGTTCAGTTGGTCGCACGATGATTACAATTGTTTCTATATCATGAATTGGAACTCGGCTGTAAAAAATGTATTTGCTGTTAATTCTTACGGTTTCTTTCATCCATGTGTTGTACTGAGAATTTTCGTTTTAAATGAACATCAATAAATATTTCCTTTTATATTGATGCATTGGGAATCATACTGGAAACGCTTCGCCACACCACTGTGTCACTACCCTGTGTATGATACTATTTATCTTTCTGTTGCGAGCGATGCTTTAGTCTTTCCATGTACATACTTAGTCACACTTAATTTATTATAATTATTATGGTCATTATAATTATTATTCTATTATTATCATCATTATTATTGTGTCAAGTATTTTGATGAGTATGACATTATGTTCTCATACCGTGAAACTCGTTACCGTGTTGGAGTTTAGCTGAAATACCTTGTTGTTGGGTATTCTTCTGTAATTACGAACGTTGTTCCTCATTTATTAAAGTCCAGATGAACAATCTCTTGCCGTTGTCAATATCCTTGTATATCTGCTTGTGTCCATAATACCGTATGAATGACTTTTTTTGATGACTTCATGAAATTTATGTGTCAAATGGTTGTTATGACAAAAATTAATCGCATAGAAATTTAGGTGCTTACGTATTATCGGGAGGACCTTTAAAAA
>VOMN01058290.1:0-10508 GCA_014899125.1 Orchestia grillus | reverse complement strand
ACCCCAGCACCACCCCAGCACCACCCCAGCACCACCCCAGCACCACCACAGCAGCACCACAGCAACTCGGCTCTCAATGTCCGGCGCTGGAAGGGGAGTGGCTGTGGGGTCTTAGCCCCCGGTGGCAGGGTGCTGTCACTCCACGTACGAAACTTTATTTTGCCCTCGTACTTCTGGCTTAGGATTTTAATTGTACAAATTTAATTTGTGTTGGTTAAATTTCTATTCAAAATTTTCATACTAATTCAATTTCATATATATCAGTTCTGGTTGATTTACCTACTTAAAAAATTGCATCTAAAATAAATTAATTTTAAGGTTCGCTTTCACAGTTTACTAAGAGAAAATGAATAACCTTCAAACAACGTATAAACTTCAGCAGCATGGGTTATAAATTTATGGAACTGAAGGAGTCGTATAAATAGGAGCTATTACTACCTCAAATTTCAACGAAATTCGTTGACAGGAAGTTAGTACTTACGTAGGACTACGACCAGTGCGTACAGCAAGATAATATGAAGCAATTTCGGATTTCTTGTTGGAACAGCATCCAAATTTTGCAGCAGTTCCCGCTGTAAAATATGAATTTTTTTCGTTTGCTGTGTCATATTTTACGAAAATTTTTTGCAAATGAAAACGAGAGATGCAAGGCAAGTGAACAGGATGGAGATCATAATATTGCTCGTTAAGCATAATTTTTCTACTCCAAATTTAATCAATTCAACGGATTGACGAAAAATTTCGGCCGAAGGGAAAAGGCGCGGAGGTTCGAGAGTCAGCTCGTTCAAATCACAACGATCGAAAGCTGTACAGCATCGAAGTTTTGTCTCGGCCAAAATAGAACTTTGCCAATAAATTTATAAACTTCATCAGTAGACTTAGCGCCTGAGCGAAAGATCTCTTCAGATCTCAGGAGCTGGAGAAGACACCAAGTCCAGGTCTCGCTGCTCCTGTAACGCAGCTGCAGTACTCCTAGAGCTGTTCTGTGCACGGCTATATAGGCCACACTGTCTTGCAGCATCCAGCAATGGTCCTGATGTGGCTTCGTGATGGTCCTATGGTGACCCAGCAATGATTCTGTGATGATCCTATAATGATCCAGCAATGGCTCAGTGATGTTCTCATAATGCTCGATCAATGGTTCTGTGATGGCCATTCAATGATCCAGCAATGGTTCTGCAAGAGCCTGGAAATGGTGCAAGGTCCTTCCTCCCTGATCATACCGCACATCTAGTGCACGAGGGCTGGACGCGGGTGACCACACCTGGAGAACAACACCTCGCACAAGTACATCGGCCCACCATACTAACATATTTTCGTCGGTTCTTCATGCTCATGAAACATAGACACACAAAACTAATTCTCCAATTCTCCGAAAAAGAAGAACAAGGACGAGCGCTTGATGGCGCGGCGTCTCTCCGTTCACGAGCTCTCCCGCTCCTAAAACACCAACTTTTGCTTAACTGGCTCGCATTGAGGGCTCGACCACTTTAGTATTTCCCTCAGATCGAGCCTAAAATGATCTATGTTGACCATTAGAGGCCGACTCATAAGAAGCCAGACTCGGGAACTTTGCTCGGAACGCAACTTCTAAAAGCGGGACAACGAACAAACACCGCGAGTCGCGGGCGGCGGCAAGGATGCGAAAACTTCTAAGAGTTAAAATGTAGTATTCAATTGTACAAGTGCTACTGAGAACTAGAACCACTAGCGATAGATTTGAAGAAGTGTGGAAATATCTATTTAACGTTTCTACTCTTCGACATGACGCTCTTAATGCGAGTGTGGCTGACGCTCATGAAAAGGAACAGATCAGATTTTCTATGTACAGGGTCTTTTCATGAATTCTCTTTACTGTTTCAATATTCAATTATTAAAAAAAATTGATATGATTAATTAATTCCTTTGTTTCATCATTAAAAGTGGTCGTCAGGGTTCCTCTTATTTGCGTAAGACACCACTGTATGTGCACCATTAGCGGCACGAAGCACAAGACTGTATTCGATTTCCTGTCATGTTATTTTTAGCATCGCCTCACCAATGGTTGCAATTGCATCATGTTCCTCTGCTCTAGTTCGATACACGTTAACTTTAACATAACCCAATAGGAAGAAAGGCATAGGTCTGATATCTGGTGAATGTGAGGGCCACAGAATTGGTCCATCCCTTCCAAACCATTTGCGAGGAGCAACCATTCCTTCAAGGCCTAATTCAAAGGATGCCGCACCACTCGACGGCATGCCTGCAACACAAAAATGCAGTGTGACAATAGATATCGTCATCTGGTACAATGACAGAAATCAAACTAAAATGTCCTACTAATGGTCATGGTAATTAAATTTAAAATTGTTAAGTGATTTTTCCCTTCAGATTGCACCGCATATAAGTAAATTCTGAAATTGAGCGCCAGATATTTTGTCAGTACAACATACTTATAAAACACCCAAAGTGAAGTATTATCTGTTTGTCCAATGTACGTTTTAAGTCTCAGAAGCCATATTTTAGCATTTATTTCACTTGTCATGAAATTGAAGAGCGTATTGATGGGCAGTACAATGTACGCCCCTGAACGCTTTAACAGAGATTTAACAGAGTCCACGGAATCGTCTTCGTGACTCTTCCCTTGCCAGCGTGGGCACAAACAGAAGCTCTTATTCTCATTTGGGCAGATTCAAAAGTGAAGGTGTGCTGAATGCCGTACTCACCATAAAGGCTTAACATCAAAGCTGTGAATCAACCTCTAATTATTTTTTAGCATAAGGTAATTCTTTGAATTTAACACCTTAAAAAGTACCCGAAGCTCTACTGTTGTGCAAATAGACATGAGCTTTTAAGCAGCGCATCTCCAGCGCTCCAATATGGGTACAAATAATCCAGAGGACTTCATCTGACGTCCAAAGCCCCCGTGTTGTAGTGTCCGCAGCTGTGCAATCCTTGCAGTTCGCTAATGATCTGTACTTGCATCGGAATTCTATGGACTGCTTGCAGAACTCCCTAATTCTTGTTGTGATTACTACAAAGACGCGTTAAACGTTGGGGCGCGCACAGACGGCGCTTCACGAACAGCATCGCTCTACTTTAAGAACAACAAATGAGCAGAGAGATAAAAAGAGAGGCGTGCGCATTAGACCTCGCATAAACAGACGGGCTCAAAGAGAACAGCTGCGTAAACAGCGTAAACAAGGTCACCGTAAACAAGAATCAATGAAAGCTAAACAACAGCACAAGATTAAAGCTCAGTTCGCCCTCTGGTCACGCAGCTACCCACATCAGCAATTGTCTATTGGTCTTGTCACGGGCTCATGTCCAACCGCGAGCGCTTTTACGGCGCCTCCCTCAGATGTGCCGCAATTATTTACAGCAAGTTTCGAACTTCAGCTCGTGATGAAGAGCCTCAGCTGACTTGCAAGTGTCTGCAACGCCATCTCGCTACAGCCAAGCTGTTAACAGGTCTTCTTTTGTCTTCAACTCTGAAATAAGTCACTGCAGATTAGTTACTAAATTTTACAGTTCATCATCATCTGAACTTAAATTTGTAATCATCTTCTACTTCAAATTTTAACGAGAATGGCCCTGCCAACCATGCAGCATATAAAAGGACTATTTTATGTATTCATTAGGGCGTTTTTTGTGCGCATTTATCCTAAACTAAATAGCTTCACCGTAACATGAGTTAATTTTGCTACCACACACTCGATCGTGTTCGCTGGTGAAATAATAAGCAAACAAGACTTAACACAAATGTGAAACATGAGTACAAAATGAAGGCTCGATGGAGTGCGGTCAACACAACCTTCATGCTGTAACGTCACGTAAGGACCACTGGCAACGCCGCTTTTTGAGTGCAGGAACATGAGACGAGATTCTTCAGTATTTCGCCACAGCGTACAAAGTTCAGGCGACAACTACACGCCGTGCGTGGCCCCGATGTCCTGCTGACTCAAGTGAGCTGATGACGGAATTCGCCATCGATGCCAGAATCTGGGGACTCCTGATTACCATCACAGTGACAGGAGGGGAGGTTGGCAACCGGCACCTCAGCGGGCAACTGCCAGCGCACCTCGCACTGCTGCAGCAGGGCATCAGCAGCGGCAGCAAAATGAGGGCAGCACGACTGCCAGCCCCAGAAGCTGGGCATTACCAGCAGCAGACTATGCTGAAGCGCCTGTGACGTCACTGGCCTCGACAAAGCCATGTTTGCTTTCTAAACAGTAAACAGGACGAGGCGAAGCCTGTGTACTGAACGACACAACTCAAACGGACACAGACGGCGGCCGGAGAGACAGGCGCGCTGTCCACAGGACCACGCTCGCCAAACATCCCCAGCTCACCGACATACTTTCTGCCCGATGTGCCTCTCCCGGGGGGCCTGCGGACCCTAATGGAGGTTTGCGCCCGCATCCCACGTCGTACTGAAGCACTGCTCCATATATGTATGACACAATGTATAAAACAAACTTTCGCAGCGAGTGGGGTGATGACTGAAGTAAATTAGGAAAACTTTTATACAAATTAGCAAATAAGAAATTGTCACAGGAAAACTTCTGGTCACTCTATTTTATGTCAAATATATAGTGTATGCGCTAAGTAAAACTAAATTCAAAAGGCCTGAATTTCATCACTCCTTAGAAAGCGGCGAGTGACAGGAGCCACCAAGTTACTGAAGCAACACGAGCTGCCTCACTCTGACCCACGCGTTGGCGGTGTTGCGTCCTGCAGTGTTTGTGTTCTATGTTTAGTTGTGTTGTGCTGTTTGTTTTGTTGTGTTGTAGAGCCAACGTCCTGTTGTGTTGTGGTGTTAACGTCCTGTTGTGTTGTGGGGCTAACGTGCTGTTCGTTCGTCTTTTGATGCAACTTTAATCAACAAGGAGGAACGATCTACGATCATCAGCTTTGATTTTATAAAACATAAAAATACTAAATACCTTCTTTGCAAAACCTAGAATTATTTGAGAAGAAATTGACGCATGTTCATTTTTAGGATACAAAATAAATTACAGATATAAAAACCACATACAAACTATGTATGAGCATTCATGTGCCTTGCTGTTTCCAAAGACTGTCCAGCGCTGCTCGCCACTGTGGCGCTACAAGCGTGAAGCTGCAAAAATTGTGGCGCTGCAAGTCTGGAGCTGCAACAACCGTGGCGCTGCAAGTCTGAAGCTGCAACAACCGTGGCGCTGCAAGTCTGAAGCTGCAACAAAGGTGTGCGCCACCACCGTTGCGCACAACAAGCGCTTTTGAGAACTCAAATGATCGCAGCCGAAGCTCCGCGCACGTGGTGCCTGCATCCTGAAACCAAATAAGTACCTACAGTAGATCTACATGGGCGCTCGAAAGGTCGACCTGAAGAAACTCTCTTTCCATCAGCATCAATAGTTAACTCAATGAGCGCGCTCATCTCCGCCCTGGTATCCTCGTAATTTATGCAGAAAACCTTTACACATGTCGAAAACTGGCTGCAACGTGAGTCATCGCTGCGTGAGGCCTGTTTGTGTCGAAAATTAAATCACATTTACGAGACAAAATTGGAAAGAACTTGGTCCCGTGAACGGTGACTATTTTAAATAATCTTTTTATGGTGTTTTCTTTTTATTGTTAGTTTATACAGAGATGTAAAACAATTCATGCGTGCTGTCATTTTCCAGGAAAAAATTACAAAACTAGTGCAGCACGTTGTAATGCATTCGAAGCTTGTGTTTCCTAGGTGTTCCATGCTAAAATTTAGCTCCTGGCCAATACGCCAGAAGGTGTTTAGTTTGTTTGCCAGTCGACTCCCTCGTGTTTGCTCCTGCACGCAGCAGAGAATTTCTGACAGTAGCAGCTCGTGCCGTCCTTGATGCCAGCTGAAAAATTAAATTTGACAAAAATGTCGTTCGTGCACATACGTGTATAATTCCTAGATACATGGTTTTTAAATCTGAGCACAGCTGATGAGGACCTCTGAGTGTATAACATCTGTTAGTGAGTTCGTTGTTGCAGGGCACCGGTAAAAGAGCGTGAAGTAACGAAAGTAAATAACCCTGAGTTAGTGCGGCCAGACTGGACAAATAACTGACCTCTTAGCCGACTACAGATACTCTCCCGCAAGACTTCTGCGTGACGTAACGCAGTGCCCGTAACGTAAACGCGAGCTCGGCTTCTGCTTCAGTAGTTTAGAGAAGCACTGCAAGAGCAAAGAGGAGCTCTGTAGCGAGAAGCGGCAGTGTTTTCCAGACTGTAGAAGTTATGGAAAACAGTTTGTCTTAAAAATTTAAAATTTCCATCAAGTGATGTCCTTGAAAACACTTCCGTGTAGTGCGAAGAACTAATAACATGCTCTAAATTTAATTAAGCCCCAAGGCAAATTTCATTAAACTGGGTTTTACCGCAGAAAACTGTCTTATAGAAACATTTAAGAGAGTAACAATAAAGAAAAGATTCTAACCTTCCGTTAGATAAGGCTTCCAAATTCATGGTGGTTACACCGTAAATGAAACCCCCTGCATCTATCGCTTGAACTGTATTGAAGCGACGGGGACTGATTGAAGAGTCTTGAGTTATCCAAATGTACGGAACGCACGCAACTTGTGTCGTGTGAGACTGGAAGATGGCAAAAGATTTTATCAAACGGGAATACGTATGTATAATATGCAAAGAGTGTTAGACTTTACGTGTAGCTGAGTTTTGTTGTGTGTTTTTTTTGTGTTTTGTTAATTTTTGTCGAGTTTGGGTATATGTATATTTTTTTATGTGGAGGCCTGACGACCTTATCACTCTGAGAGTGAGGCCGAGGACTGCGGAGGGAGGAGTGCTGGAGGGCGCTGAGTGACGCTGCGTTCAGCGGTGCGGCTGGAATGAGTCGGGCAGTGGGAGCAGGCTGGCGACGGCACCGAGTTTTGTTGCCCTGTTTATGCAGGGGCGGGCGCGCACACTGCTGTTTGTTGAGTTGTTTATCCTTTCTGGGGTTTGTTAGTTTAGGTCTGGAGCGCTCAGCTCCTTTTATTGATTTTTCCCAGGCTCCATTGAGACTGCAGAAAAACACCAGCATATGTTCAATAAAACGCCCGACCTAATTCCGAGAACGATAAGCAGCTTCCTTGTGCGCAGGCCCGTCAACATTTTTTTTTTAGTCAACTTTTTTATGTTTATTTCACCACGAAATAAATGCCGATAACCTATGTATTAATACGATTGTAGATTCCTTCGTTCCTTCGTTCCTCCCAGTGTCACGATTTTCAATAAATAGGCCAGAAATTTTCTTAGCACTTACAACCAATGATAAATTTGAGTTAAATCCTCATCAAGGGTGTGGCTGAGTACTGCGCCATCCAGGGTACGGCTGAGTACTGCGCCACCAATAATTTTTCATACTGCATGAAAGCTTTTAAAATAAAAGCTTTCTGACGAATCCAAATGTTGAATGTTAGAACCAGCTGAACTCACATGGATTTGGTAGAACATAAAGACGTAGACGGCAGCTTTTAAGAGCTCAATAAAGATAAAATATTCTAAACGAAACCGAGAAAAATGCAATTGAGAAGAAGAAATTCGAGAGCAGAATAAGAGAGAAAATATAGAAAAAATGGGAATACCTTAATTGAAAGAAATTCATTTACCAATTTTGGAACTTTCTCTTGGGTTTCGCATTTATGTTTGCAGAGTTATTTTTTATAAATAACTTTATATAAGAGGAAAATTTGTTGAAATAAAGAACAGAAATTAACATCTATTTCACCACTAGGACAAATGGTTCCCAGAGCACTGAGCAGCAGGTTCTCCTTCAGTATTGGCTGAATTTTTTGTGGAACTTTAAAGAGTGCACTTTTTCATTGTTTTCATCACTTTCTCAGACGGATAGAGAATAGAACGTGTTTTAGAATCGCTTTAGTGATAGTAATGCCACTGTTAGAGTTACCTAAAACTGTGAAAAAGCCCAGGGTCTTGTGAATAACAAATGAGCTGAACACCTAAGTTTGAAATTTATTTCTTTTTAAAAAAATGATGAAGAGTTGTGAATAATCCGACTGAAATCATGTGATACCATTCTTCCCATCATAATTTGTTTCTAAGCCGAATAGAAATGATTTTTCGCAGCTCATCTCTCCAAGCTGCTGACTCCAGTGGGAATATTACTTGAAGGAATAGATGCACGTCGTAGCGGAGACAAGCTCACTCCCCTCATCATGCCCCCCCCCCAGCGGCCTGAGGTGTCGTGCGTGGTGCAGTGCAGCTGCTCAGGTGTGTCCTGTGCCATGGGGCGGCCACAGAACTAGGCCTTATGTGCTCCATATTCTGGGGCATGTGATGTGTTTTGTGCATTATACGTTGTTTGTTGTGTGAGCTGTATGTGTTGTGCGTGTTGCGTATTGTGCATTGTGTGTTGTGCGTGTTGCGTATTGTGCATCATGTGTTGTGCGTGTTGCGTAATGTGCATTATGTGTTGTGTTTGTTGCATATGTTGCGTGTTGTGTGTAGTGAATGGGTTGTGTATTAGGTGTGCTGCATGTTGTATGAGGAGTGTGTATGTGTATTTTGTGTTGTGTCTTGATTATTTGTAGCAGGTCCCCAGCACATTGTGCTGTACAACTCGGGGGCCGAGTTTTACTCCGCTAGAACATTGCTCTGGAAGACCCAGGCTTAACTTTATTATAGAAAATAAATTTTAATCTAACATAAATACGGTGGAACGCAGGAAATATTTTTAAATAGTGAATACCTAAAACCTGGTTTGATTAAAAAAGAGGCATTCAGTAATGGTATTTTTATTACATTTTTGAAATCTAAATACTTCAATTAGGTTCGAGAAATAATATCTTGGAAATGACGTCATGAATTTTTTGTATCCTTTTCTGACAGTTACGGCCAGCTCTCTCCAACATCAGGAGTTGGGACTGAACAAGCAAGACCAGGTGGTTTCTTTTTCATCACAGATCCAATACTTCTAAACGCTGCAACACATCAGATTATAGTGTTTTGATCTGGGACTGCATCTCGATGTCCGATATTAACATTTCGACGGAAAAGATGTTGAACCGTGACCACAGAATCATCGTTTCTGGAGAACTTTTCGACAACGATCACACGATGCTGTACGCTACAGCGCTCCACAGCGACTTAAACTGCATTGTCTGAGGAGTCTGTCAACGGTCGATCAAGTCGATACCTCCTCGTCGCTCGCCGAGTTCTAGCGGCTCCACAAACATGCGTTTTCTCTGTTCCACCCTGTAAAAGCAATTCGATATTTCTATATGTAATGGAAGTTTTATCGTGAAATAAGTAAAATTTCACCGATTTGCAAGGAAATTTTCAATTTGACATAAACAGGAGCCCCTCAATGTGCTAAGTTAGTTTTAATGTGACATAAACAGGAGCCGCTGAATGCGCAAAGTAAGTTTTAATGTGACATAAACAGGAGCATCACGCAATTTCCTGCCCCGTTCGTACGGGAGCAGCCACCACAAAGGAGGCACAAACGAACCCTCTCGCTCCCAGGCCCAGATTTGATTAGAATTTGGCTGCGCGGCCGCCGGCAGCTGAAGCAGCTCTGCTCAGCGCGGATGTTGCGCTGATTGGAGCCACGCTGTTGCCGCCGCCGCGTCACAGAAATATTTGCCTTTCTCCCAGATTTTAATATTCGCGCCCTAGACAATGAAAGGCCACTAATATTGCGCCCAGATTCCTGCCAGAGCAAATTTTCTTTCGCCTCCATTTTTTCTTGATGAAACCCAAGAGCGACGGAAACTGTGACCCGCTGTAGTTTGTGGGTGTCTGTGTGATGTCACTAGAGACGCCATCGCGTCCTGGCGGGATGGTGGGTGTTGATGTTTGGGTGATGATGTTTGGGTGCTGAAGTTTGGGTGGCGATATTTGGGGGCTGATGTTTGGGTAGGGATTTTTGGGTAGTGACATTTGTGTGTTGTTCTTTGGTAGTGATGTTTGGGTGATGATGGGTGGGTGATGATATTTAGGGGGTGGTATGTGAAAAGCGATGTGTTCCGTTACACCTTGTTAGAAAAATAATTTTGAGGGAAGACAAGTTTAGGGGAAGACGAATTTGGGGGAAGACATGTTTGGAGGGGGGGGCTAATTTGGGGAAAGACGAGTTTGGGGGAAAACAAGTTTGAGGGAAGACAAGTTCGAGGGATGACTAGTTTGAGGGAAGATGAGTTTAGGGGAAGACAATCGCGCCTCACAATAATGAGTGGACTGTCCTTCACCAAAAGTAAACTATGAGAATTCACCCCTAGTCGCCCCCGACCCACCACCAGCTCACCCACAATGTGAGTAGAAATATTTTTTTCAGAAGCCCCGTCGGTGCTGCAGCGGCGTCCGTACATGCCGTCGCTTGTCTGGGGGCCCTGGCTGAGAGCGAGGATTGGTTTGATGGTGAGATGTTTTAATTCCCCCACTCCCAATTAATTCACCTCATTCTTCTTCACATCGCTACCCCAGGCCTCTCCTTCTGTTACCCCGCTGCCATCAGTCGAGGTGCTCTGCCGGGACTCCTCTTGCCTCATTTGCCGTAG
>VOMN01058289.1:0-35198 GCA_014899125.1 Orchestia grillus | reverse complement strand
CGTTAACTTTGAAGCAGCTATGAATAGGCCCTCGGGACTTCTCGTTATCGTGCCCCCTTTAGTTCCTTCAATTTTCGAACCTTCTTTGCATCTCTTCTTTGGTTTATTTTACTCTTTATTCTTAGCTCGCTGTTTCAATAAACGAGGGATCCTGTGTGGGAACACACCTTTTGCATAAATTCCTAATCTTCTACAGTCTCTACAAAATGGTCTCTTCTTTGTCGGCACGGCATAATCCGAGTCACTTAAGCACTGTAATCTATACTACTAGAAAAAAATGAATAATGTTCTGTGCGGCCAAAATATGGCGCCATCGTCTCCTACAAGATTAGTAACTTTTGTTCTGGCGGGCGTCATCACTTTGGATTCAAATTGCATGGTTAGAGACACGTGTTTCACTTGGGTATTTTTCGTTCGTAAATATGGCGAAAAAGGCATCATTTAATTAGTAGAGAATGCGCCTGTAGTAGTATGCACATTATAAGATACAGTGTCTGGACATGAATATTTGCACAACTCATTTTTTAATGTAAGCTGAAAATTTCAAACTCTGCTATAGGCTAACGAGTACCAGTCGTTCAAAGAACATATATTTACAGCAATATTTAAACAGAACATAACAAGATATATTAACGACCAGAAAATACATTAAGTAAAAAATACGTGGAACAAAAGTATATGGTCAAAATTGATATAATGTTGAATCGTTATTTTATTGCACAATTTGAGTATCTTGATTAACAAACTTCATATAAAGCTTCCAGACACTTTCACAAACGGATGCAATATAAGCAAACTACAATCGGCACACTCATTAATTCTTCACATTTTGTCGACGATGGATGCTGAGTGAATACGGTGCCGAAAGTCAGAGAAATAACCCGAAGCTTTTTGGAATCAAATAGTTGGACTTCGTAATGAAGGATCAACTCAAAGGCAAATTGCTGAACGTGTTACGGTTCTATACTCATCAGTCGGGGCAATATTTCGGACACATCGAAAGGCTGGGGCAATCTCCAGTCTGCCNCAACCCGTACATACTTACTGAACGAACTGGAGTTACAAGGAGTTCACGTCAGTCTTCAAAACGATTAATAGAGAATTGGATCAACGTTGTCTACATTCCTTCACTTTGCTCAGAATTCCTTTTAATTCAGCAAAACATTAGAAGAATCGGTTAACGTTTGCCAAAATAATTTTGACAAAGAATTTAAGTTTTGAAAAGAGATGTTTGGTCCGATGACAGCAAAATCGAACTTTTTGGCCTAAACGACGCTCGTCTTGTATGGTGGGAACAGGGACTGCCTATGATCCCACGATCACCACCCTCACCGTCGAACGTGGAAGAGGCAGCTGCATGGAGTGGGGTTGTTTTACTGTCCATGAAGGAGGCGAACTCTACATTATTGATGGAAAAATAGATTGTTCCTTGTACAGGCAGATAATGGAACAACAGCTGCCTTCGAACGAAAGGAAATTCGACGGTCGGCGCAAGTGAATCTTTTAGCAAGACAAAGACCTCAAACCGATCGCAAAATAAACAAAGGAATGGTTCACAAATAATAATATAAGTGTCCTTACGTGACCTGGCCAATCGCTTGACCTCAATCCCATTGAATCTTTCTGGCGAGTAATGAAAATTGATGTGCAGAGAAGGAATCCAAAAGGCCTTGCTTATTTGAGTATATCTCCACCCGAGAATGGAACAAGATACCGCAGACGAAGTATCAAAAGTTAGTCTCCAGTTACGATAATACTCTTTATCTTGTTATTACAAAGAATGGTCCTGGCACTAAGTATTCAAGTCATTTTTGGTTTTGGCTAAATAATTTTGTCCCATCTGTTATTCTTTGCTTCGTTGAATTTCTGTTGTCAATAAATTTTGTTCTTTTTATTTTATTCTGAAAATATTTGTTATCTGAACCCCCTGCACTCTTTATCACAATTTATAGCTCGAAATTTTCAAAGTTAATTAAAAATAGAGTTGCGCAAATGCTCATGTTCAAGCACTGTATGTAGGGGTGGTAAAAATATATATGTTAAGTAGAATTTGACACTGCTACCCAATAGCTTTAAGTACTCGCACTAGCCCTGTAGAGGACAGCTCTGCCATCTCATGTCTCGAGTAAGCCAGTCCTGCTCCATTTTTAGCTTACATTTATTGGCCTCTAACGAATCATACTGTTGGCCTGCGCGTCCTTTACTTCATGCAGAGTTACGAAGACGTGTTTGCTTCATCTTCTTTTTGAATTATTTCATAATTGGTTAACTATTTAGGACTCTTCCTGTTTTTGCTTTTCTCCTTGAGGTATTCTCAGTTCTTTAAAAAAATACTGAACTTTTACGCCGTTCTCCATGGTTCTGACGAATATCGTTGTAATCTGATTGTACAATTAGAATTAAAATTTTTATTGCCAATTATTGTTTTTCAGTGAACTCCTTGCAATTTGACAATAGTGAACGTTGCTCACAATTCATTATTACATTCTAATAAATGTAGAATTTTCTCGCTGTCTTTTCTCGCAATTTCTTTCACGTTCAACTAGTGAAAACATCTACATAGCACAAGTCACACGAATCTAACGGCGCTTCAGAATAATATTTAATTTTTCTCACTGTACTGTTTCTGCTAGGGAGCAGAAAATCAACCGAGGCAGGTTTATCAGGAGGAGCTTATAATCTTCTTTCAGAGAGCTATCTGACGGTAAATTAATATGAAAATAGTACAGTTTTTCCGCCTCACTTTTTCGCAATGATGTTACTTTCCCTCTCATGCTCTCTTTGAAAGTCTGTCGCAATGTTAAGGTACAAAATTGAGAGAAGTTTCTGGCGAATTAATAGTCTTAAGAAGCAAAGCTCGTCACCAACTAATAATTTTATTAGAAAACGGGACTGAGTATACCAATGTGCTATGTCATTTTTATAGGTAAATATTCTAATAACCCAGCGCAAAAAATCATCAGGGAAATTTTGCCCAATCGAAATGCCACTCATTTTACTCGCACCTAGTATGCACGTGTATGCTAAGATGCCTCTAACGAGCTTCAGTTTAATTTAAAAGCAAATATACGTTCATCGGAACAAAAAAAACATTGTAGTAAATTGTTCCCGTTAAAATATCAATTTGTGCCGAATTTTTAGGCGGATGTTATCAAAGTCCGCTTTAGCTCTGCCATTGAGGAGCTCGGACATCCAAAGCCACCCATAGCAATTGGTGCTGCAGCCAAAAATTGTTGTAAAAAATACAAACTTTATAGAGTTTTTCCACGGACTCCTCGTTGGTACGCGTCACAAGTACGGGTTAGTACATCACAAAATGGTCGAGGTACGCGAGTTTTAACTCCTCGCCTATGACTGTGATACAATTTAATCCGACTGAATATTAATGCTAGTAGAAAACTCGACGCATAAATAACTTTTAGTGACGCAGAATGTATAGGATACAGAAAAATTGAGCTTATTTTCGCTTCAAGCAATTGAGGTTCCTGACTTACAGCAGCGCCGAACGTATTGCAAAGACGCGTGACAATCTGGCCTAGGAGAAAAGAATAGCAGTGTATTTCTAACCTCTCCTAGACGTAAACTTGACATTCGAATACACAGTCCAACTTGGGTCTCTGCAGTTAGTTTATGCCGAGCTAATTGGTGAACGGAATCACTTGACTCTGAGCCTTCTAACGGTACTCTCGTGGTGACATTGCTCAGGGCCTCCGCTTCGAGGCAAAATAAAACAGTTTCGAGTATCTTGACTGTTACGGGCAAGATTTTGGATCAAGTAGAATAAGTCATGGGTAATAATCAGAGTAGCCTTCGAAAAACTGCGTTCCATTATATGAAAACCATTCAACATTACGATGTTACTCTCGAAAGAGATTATGCCGTGATACTTGTATTCAGTTTTTTATAAATTAACTTACTTGAAAGTAAGCTAAGACTTCATTTTCAAAGTTTCTTTTGCTGAGTTGTTAACAAAGGCTAAAATTTTGTTCGTCTTATGATAGTACTCCATTTTAACATCATAATCGATTTCCTCATTTAACAAACATCTTTAGATAGCGTCAAATTTTGATACTGAAAATGGATAAGTTATTACATAAAGAGAAAATGACACGTGTTAGGGCTAGCCCATATTTTGATTTGGGTATTGAGAACTTTTTGGGTAAATTTTCTATCCCTATAGAATCTAAAATTTTCAATTGAAAAAGATAATGAAAGATCATGAGACCGCTTTCGAAGTGTTCAAACGTGCATTACTGAATACCCATTTCGTGTTGAAGTCAGATGAGGCAACAGATAATTATGTGAAAAGCAATTTTTTCTGACAATTTCACGCCATTTATCTTTTGCTCCTAGTCCATATCACCCGTTCAGTATAAGAAAGAACTTGCGCTCCAATGTGCGTCACTCTCGTTCGCTTACAGTACACACAGTACATTTAGTTTGACAGAAGCATGGCCTAGGGGTGCTGCGACAGTCTACTGCGAGACTGCAACGATAAACTCAGGTAAACTCGTGAATCACGAAACACAGCACTCATGCGTAGAGATGCTCTTGCTCTTATGAAACAAGTTTAATCAGCGAACCAATTGCAGGTTTGAAGAGCAATTTTCGTATACAATAACCGTGAAGGAATTGCTTTATTACCAAAATAACATTGGCCTTTTCTGTCGTATAAACACATGACGCAATACCTAAGCTGGAAGTAAGCTCCTCTAAATGTTCCGTCACATGAGATGCGTTTATCAAAGAGACGAGCTGCCGCGAGGTCGTACACAGAGCAGAGACGCTTTGCTAACTCGGCACACTATGCCAAGTTTATTTTTTCCAATTTATTTCTATTTTCCATGCGAAATTAGAGGTAACATTAGTTTCTTCTAATCTCGCTTAATATGAATGGATCTGTTTCTATTTTTCACTCAATCAGGTTTGATTGGAGTATCTAAGTAGATTATTCATGAACATGTATTCTCATTTTTCCTAAATATTTTAATTTGCGTTAAGGAATATGTTTGCAATCGTGTTATTTAAACAACTTTGAAACACAATTTCCTCGCTCATTCATAAGGATGTTGAAAGTTCTCACAATAAGATAAAATTACTTCATTGATGAGTGCCTAAAAATTATTCATAGAGAAATTTTAATGTAGACTAGCTTTGCTTGGCGAGTTGAAGGTATTTCATACACTGAATAGATACGAGAGAAGAAAGGTTTCTAGGCAACAAACTCAATAACACCTCGTCATGCATCAGGCCATCGTGCTGAGCACTCTGCAGAGTCGAGGGCATTTATCTTTATTTCGAAATTCAGTTACACCTCACGTGAATCAAAATTTCAGATGTGTACGCCTTCACAACGAACGCGGTTCAAGCCGTATAGGTTTCTGTTCTCTAAGTTTGGTGCTCGCACTTTTGTAAGTCATTCATTCTAATTGGTCATTCCTTCATATTTTAACAACTTAACATGTCACTTAGCTCAGGGATTGTTTTACAGAACGTTTAGCGCTTGCATTCAAACTTAATATGTTTCCGCTAAACTGCTGCGTACCTAGCGCTTATAGCGCATGCGCCTGCGCAACTCTGAGAACAAATAATGCATTGGTTACTAGAACACTCTGACGAGATCAAGATCGTGACAGATGTTTTTTACGTCAACGCAAGGAATCTATCGTCATTAGTCGATGACTTTGTAGTAATTTCAATGATGAGGACGAAATTTCTTAGACGCTTTTCAAACTTTGGATCAATGACTTTAGTTGGAATATGACAAGTAATCTAAATTTCAGAATGAAAATTTGACATTTGTTTTTTATACCTACTTCATTTCTTTGCGTTGAGCAAAATAGAGATATACTAATTCCTTACTTTTGGAAAGAGTCATTTTGTACGTGAATCATAAAATATTATCTAAAATAGACCATCATAATTCAAGGTTAGCTCACACCCGGAGCACATCGACACAAGGTGGGCACCGCGTCATGAGTTGTAATTTGGTTCAAATCAGCACTTTCAGCTGCTGTACTTCACTCTGTGTGTTCGAAATTCGTTGATTCAAGAGTGAGTTAGACTACGTATTCCGTTCCCTTAGGAGGCATAGGATAGGCGATAGGGTTAGTAAGTTAGGTAGGTCTGTGTATCGAATATTGTGGGTAATGGCGTTCCATGAGGCACTGTCGGATTTTTTAAGCTACTTTTCGTACCCACTTCCCTTCTTACACTATTCACATCTTCTTTCTATTTCTTCTTTGTCTTTTCTTCCTTTTCATTTGAAATTTTTTGTTTCTATGCGCAAGGATTCCTGTGTCGGTACACAAGTTTTGCATAAATACCATATACTCGTACTCCATATTAAATTCTGTTTGCGTTCTTTGGATGAGATTTCATGTGGTAGGGGGCTTTAAACTATCGTATAATCTAATAATCTGATAATTTACTTTTAATATTGCTTAATCTCAACTAACAGTTAATTCATTGAGAACTTGCGAGGAGAAATCGCGCTGCTGCAACGTCCCGAGTTTTTATCTTATCGCTCAAAGTCTACCTGTTCCTTTGTATTTTTTGGTTACAATGTGAATTCTCCAACAATAATAGTGTACGACAAAATTGACACAACTAAATTTTAACTCGAAGTTTGAATCGTCACGATTACTCAAATATAAAGTATTCCCAGAAAAAACTCTGCGGAACTTTGTCGTATATCAACAGTACTCGTGGTATAAAACTCCGATCCTTTTTGTTTCATGTTTTTTTACAGTTTTCCAACATCTGAAATGCCTTGCAAGTTCTCCCCTTTCAGATGGTGCGTGGATTTTCCTGGACTTGCATTTTACTCTAAGTTCAATCAATTCACAAGAGAGAACAATTGCCTAAAATATGTATTTTAGCCTTCGAGTTCTGAGAGACTTCCCTACAAAATAAAATTCCACACTTTATATCTAAAATTAAAAAGTAACACGCACGTTTTTGCATGAAATAAAAGCGCTCCGCATGCGATGTTTAGCTGGGCGGATATATTCTGTTATTCGCAACAGAGAATTACTTTTCTAGAGAAGACATGGCTTCTTCCTGAGGAGAAATTTCATTTGATGCGATTTTACGTTACTTCGGACGGAAAATAGTTGTGATGACAACGCTGCCAGGAGGTAATGGTTTTTCGTCCTTGTAAGTAAAGGTTGAGTTTATTGATGATCAAATATGGAACTTACTTCTGGAAAAGTAATTCCTCTTCCAGGATGTTTTCTGCTTCGTGAATAAATCTTTTTATTCAATAGAATCCCCCACGAGGCGTAGATTAGGTAATAGGCAATGTGGTTGGTTAGGTTAGTTAGGTTTGTCTATCCTATGCTATGGGGACTAGGGCCTTCAGGGGGACACTTGTAGTGTACCTCGGCTTTAGCTAGACCTTAGGGACTTCTATTTTTCGTGCCCACTTTAGTGTTTTCTATTTCCATGCTTCTTCGCTGATGATTCTTTACCTTTTCTTCCTCTTTCTTCCTAAATTGTTTTTCTATGAGCAGGGGATTTTGTGTGGGAACACACCTTCTGCATGGATTCCCCGTTCTTCTAAGTCCCTACTAAATGGTCCCTTCTCTTTCGGTGCGAGATAGTCTGAGTTACTAAAGCACTGTTATTCTTACTACTGCCACTACTATTAATACTAGTACTATTAATACTTGTAGAACTAGAAATTATTCGATATAATCTTTTTGTTATTTTTTCACCACAGTCTACTCTCAATTCCAGTGACACGGACAATGTGGAAATTGACGTCGTGTATATTTGTATTTTAGTCTCAGCACATGAGCCATCCAGATCCCTCTTTGGATTGAGATGATACTGTTAAAGTTTTATCGCCAGCCCATCTTCAGTCTACTTCGGTAACTTTGCGTCTCAAGAAGTACCCGCAGCTACGCTCGTGCACCGCAACGTTTGTTGCCTGAGGTTTTGGGTTGCGGCTTGGAGTTGTAGTTAGGAAGGCGTTTCGGCATCCATCTTTTCTCACTCTGTTTCGGAAGGGAGACTAGCACGTTGAGCAATCGATGTACACAGCATTCTTCAGCTCCTCCTCTGGTGAAGAAATTTAATGTCTGGTTTGAAATGCTTCCCGAGCTCTTGCAAAAGTAAAGTCGTGTGTAGTCTGGAATATATGGAAAAAAGGGGGCTTTTGTGAGTTAACGGTTTATTTTTTATAAGTTCAACCCACTCAACCCAAATATTTACAAATTTTTCTGATGGTACACAAAAGTTAATGTTTTGATTTCTCTTGAATAAGAGAAAAGAGATTTCGCCTTCAGATGTCCTAAAATTTTTAGTCCTACGATAGAAACACATTTGTCTCGCGCATATTATAGCTGGCAGATTTTCAAAGATTATTTCAATCTCTTTCTAGAATAACTATTGACGTTCAAACGGTTTGAAAACTGGAGTAAAGCTGTAAATATTTGAAATTGCTTTTTTAGAAAGAAGTAGAAGTCCGTTTTTTTAGCAACGAAGCACTCGTGCTCCAAGTTACTCGAAGAAATTGAGAAAGAAATCAAAAGAAACAGAAAACAAAGGAAGCAAGTGAGGGCTCCTGGGCAAACTTCACCTGCCACATGCAAGAGTTTCTTTCTTAGTTCCAAGTTAGCGGAGAGCGCGCCTGCGGACCGCGCTTCTCTGCATCCTTAAACGCGGTTCCCGACACCAACTTTTGCTTCGAAATATTTACCTTGTATTTCCGACACGCTCTCGTGTAGCTCTTAGCTGTCGCTGTTGCTTAGTTTCATGTTAAGAATAGTTGGATGTTTGCACATTGTTTGTGAATTACCATTGTGTGTGACTGTGTCCAAGGTATCCAAGGTGCGCTTATATCGGTGCATTTCACATGCTTTGTGTTTTTATACCTAGTATCGCATCTACTTGAGTTCTTGTCTTAAGGCCGTTGATGTAAAAGCATACAATAATATTTTCTTTTATTATGAAACGCGTTCCTATTTTCAAATGTTCCTTACGCGATGAGTAAATTTTCTTGTACTTCTACGTTTCGTTTACCGAAACTTGGAAAACGGAGCACTTGTTATAGACTTGTGTCCGGGGCTCCAAAATATATTCTTTTGTTGCTTCTGCAATTGCCTCGCGACACAGGATGCCCTGAAACTTTGTTTCAAGGGCAAATAGATGAAAGTTGATCTGAACCTTCCCTCACTTTGAGGTGACTCCGCTCTAAATTCTCGCTTGTTTTTCCTAGTAAATTGCTAGATTACTTTCTTTCATGTAGAAAGAAAAGTCCTCTCTCATTTTCAAGAGAATGAACTTGAAATTTTTCTGAGCAAAGGACAAACGAAAATTTAATTAACAAATCCAGGAATTACAATAGAGTAGTTCTTAGGAGAGTTTTATACGCTTGTTTTTTTTCAATCACATGATCCTATGAGGCCTCATTTGACCGAGAGTGCAAAACTTTCCTTGGCTTGTTCATTTGAAGTTACTAGATTGCAACCTGTTACAAATCAGAGTTAAGCAGCAAAGTGATGTATGGAGAATCATTTTTAGAGATGTATGGAATGTCAAGAAGCGTTCGTACACATTACAGAAATTTACTGCACTCGGCGTAATTGTGAGCGCCGGTGTCCCGTTTCTTCTTTTATTAATTCTGCTAACATTTTTTACTGTATCTTCGGATTTTGGAATACATTGTTGGCTCAACACTGGTTATTCTCAATATCGAGTATGTTGCCAAAAAAGTATTTCAGACTTTTAAGATGGTCACAGATTTTACCTTTCCCGGTCTTCCAGTTGGTTATCGAGGCTTCCTGAATTTTATGAGACTTTCAAGATTTTATCTCATAAACGAATTTTTCACGATCAATATGTAATATCAGAAAACGAATATTTTGTATTGCAATAGACGAGATAATTAGCCGTGGATAACACCATGGAAGGGATAATGAAACTGATTTCGATACGAAAACTTGTGCCATAAAGCTGGAGACACTGCGTCTAGTATCGCCGAAAGAATTTAGAGTTACCATAAGCCCATAATTTATATAAATGTGAAGCATGCATCCGCTTTTCAATTGCGGTATGAGAATAAGGTTTTAAATATTCACTAAGCAGATTGCTCGAGCTACAACAGGCTAGACACTTTAATTTTCTGTATGAATTCAGACGGTGCCTAAAGAATTTAAAAGCAAAAGCGGCTCAGTTTTCGAACTTCTGAGCCTCAGTTTTTTTGCTGGCAGCGCCGCCCAGGTTTTGTTCCGCTTTTGCATCGTTTCTTTAGGCAGGGGCGCGGGCTGCAGCGCGAGCGACGGCAAGTTGGCCTGGCTTTGTAGTGCGGCCTGCCCAGCAGCAGAGGTACAGGCTCCAAAATTATCTACACACGTCCTGAGTTCGTTAGCCAGGCTTCACAAATAATTACACCAATGTTTAAAATACGTGTTCAGAAAATTTTCTCATCAAATTGGTCTCATTTTATTCTCAAAGCCATGAATTTAACTATTTCGTCCGCCAAATTTCTATTTTTTTTCGATATCTGTGTCTGGATAGGTTCTGTTTCCGTGAAATTTTTCTGTCTGATATTTTTAGGACGTTTCGTTCGCTAATTCATTTCTGAATATAATCAATATATTCTCGACAATGTGCAACCTATTTTACCTTCCTGCTAAGTATGGATATTCATCGCTCGAAATATATGAGCAGCTTTGAGTTGAAGTCCCTCGAATCGAGGAACTGACAAATAAGTTGAAATTTGAGCTCATGTCAAGAGTTAATACTGATTGCTTCTTCTCGTTTGTCTCCACGTCTGAATTAACGTTTATCACAGCTAAGTAGTCCTAGATATTCGCCGCAGAGTTGGCAACACCTACTGCTGGAATCTATTCTGGCCATATATGTCAACTACTCCTGCAAAAAACTTATGGGCCGCTGCAGAGCTACGCGGGCTTTATTTCTGCTTGTATCTTTATTTATTCTCATCAAACGCCAGAATATTGATTTTTTTGCCCACGTATTTTCGTCACATTTTCTCAACTGAACTCCTTGTATGTGTCATGCTTTCGATGTTTTGACTTATCTACGTTAGCGAGTTGTGCGACGCAAAATACTTGGATCGTTTTGTTTGTACTAGCCTTTTGAATAAAAACTCACTGAGTTCCACAGTAAATTGACGCAACACGTTGGGGAAACATTCAATACCGCCCGTCCATGGTCTCGATCTCAGTTTCGTTCAAATGATGGAGACTGCAGCCGTAACACTTCTCCTATCACTTGCTCAGCTACATTAATGAGGAGCCTAGAAGAGGATTATCATCGTTGGAGACGTCACTTCTCGAAATGTATCCCATGTGGTCATACAACAGGAGCTCTGATGACGCCCTGCATGGCATGGATAGCTGCTTGACTTGTAGGACCGAGCTCTTAGAGCCGCTTTTCATAGCCCCATAACAGCATCAAGCTCAATTTTAGCACCTCCTCGTTCTCCCATTCTCGAGGATTTGAGCATCAGGAGAGCAGAACAGTGGAAACAAAGGAACGGTAAACGCGATTTAGATTTTTGCTGCCCACTGGTAATTTATCATCGGATCGCTGGAAGTGATTTACCATTCGACGTATATCTTTTATCGCTCGAATCCAAAATATGGAAGACTTTTAATGGTTATTTTTGCAAGACGTATGCTGAAACGTAGCATGGTCCCGCCCATGTCACCCCCCCCTTCGGTAATGAATAAATCACAATGACCCGATGATTCTCAGCTGAGGTGCGACAATTACGAGGCATACATATATAAACTTGCGAGCGTCTTTGTGTTGGAGGGAAGCGCTTCTGCAGATTTGAAGTAGAGTAAAAATTAAATATATCTCTTGAGGAATAATTTTCTTCGACTTCAATGATTAGTACAGCTGAGAGTCATAACAATTAGATAAGGTCAAACAATTGTTACATGCAAGGATGCCAAAAATAAATACAATTTTTGATTGATTTCTATTGGACATTTCAGTTTACTATGGTAGTCCAGTCACCCCATGCGACGATTATAGCACAACCGGTTTTAGATTTCGAGATTACTTCTAACTCGCAAGAAAACTGTAGTCGTATAGCGCTGTGCAAACAACATCTAGACCTCAGGGTCAGAAAACTGAGCGATATGTCGTCACGCGAGTTACGTATTCCGTTATTACGATGTGTATCGTCCTGATTCAGGGAGAGATGTCGGTGGGTATTACTATTGCACTCTGCTGGAAACTTCGCTTAAGATACAGAAGGACATTATCCTAGCTAAAGTCGAGCAAGACAACATGTTTCATTGGAATCGAAATTGCAAACGATATGGTAATATAATTTTTCACCGTGATTGGCGCACTTTTTTATTGAAGTAAAGAAAGTTTGCAGTGATACAAATTGTATGTAATAATTTTGATTTTTACAGAATTTGAGTGATTTCGGAAACCCTACTTTTTCCACAGCAACAACACTTTTTTTGGGTTCTTGCAGCTACTCTGGGGCCAAAGCCACAATCTTTTTGAAGGCGAACACGCGAAACATTCTCAAAAAAATTAGCCGGTATAATCGGAGGACAGAGCTTTGAATCTTGCAATAATCGTGGGTCCAATAGACGCGAGGATAAACTCGCCCTTATAGCTCAAAGTCATGGGAATGTTGCGCTGGCTGCTTCTCCGGCGGCGCTTGAAAGTCCTGAACGTATCGAGTCAGATGAGATTGAGCAGCCGCTCCAGGAACGACGTGCCTAATTTCAAATAAAATCATTGCACAGTCCTCAGGCTTGTGACGCTGTTCATTGAACTGTTGAAGTATTTGCTGGCAGACTCGAGCGCTGCTGGCGTTCGTCATGTCGACAAGACGTTAGGAATGCGTGAGAGAAGCATGCGATGGTGTATCGTCAAAGGTTGTAATAATGCAAGCGTCAGGACGACGGCATCACGTCCAGGTGACGAGTATTAGGCATGAGTGCGTCTGGGAACGATGCATCATTCTGTGCATGAGAGGCTCGTACACGCGAGGTGAGTGGCAACGCATTTTGGCCTGGTAGGCGGGAGTGCGTTGGGAGAATGATGATTCGGTCAGTGCGCCGGAGAGCCGCATTCAATAGCACATCTCGCTCTCGTCTTGATTTCTCGCCAGCAGCATACCTCACCCGCAGCCATCATCTGTATCAGGCAAAAATGAAGCTGTCCCGGCGCTTGGCTCACGCTAGAGCTGGAATATGTTAGGCTTGCTCTTGTCTCCGTGTGCCTTCAGTAATGTGGTACGTCTCTGCGACATCACTGTGCACTTTTAGAGGGTCTTGGAGAGACTGTCCTTGAGAACAGGGCACTCCTTGGAGGAGAACGTGCTTAAGTTTTGAGCTCTGCTCAGAAGGGTTTGCAGGAGTGTCTGTGTCAGCGTCCGTTGGCTATTGGAAATATCTCTTCCTACGCAGTGGCATCGGACTACGCGCAACGGAATTAGCAATGCTTGCTGTTCGAGTCTGGCGCTTTCTATTTCTGCTTCTCTGTCTGACGGTGTGGTAGGCGGCGCAACGTGCACTCGACTTATAGCTCGACTGCCACGTTTCTGTTGTTTTTCTTTTCTCTTGACCTTCTTGAGCTTCCGAGATGCCTACATTACGTATTTTGCTCTGTGTTGAGAATCGGCTGTGTCAGCCGAGACATTAATATTTTGTGCCCTAAAACATAGCGCCATTTGAAACAAATCTTTGTTCGGTGTCGCTGCGATGATTGCCTTGTGAACCATGAACGGAGGTCATGACCTCGAGAATTAGCTTAGAATTTAAAGAAAATTGTCTTTTGATACAGTTCGTCGGTATAGGGCTCCTTGTATCAATATTTTTATAAACCTTCAACACATATATTGCCTTAGTGCTTTCGCGCGCTTCCTTGTGGAAACTTCCTTTTATCTTTCTTCCCTAACTTTGAGTTGTCTCATGATCTCGTGGCTCTTTGCTTTAAATTTAATGCTGATAAAACTTTTTATTCAGTGCTAAAGTTATTCGACCAAATAGTTCCAACCTGAACATGCTGATGGACATTAGAATATTTTTCTTTCTCACTTTGAAAGGTAATTCTTGCGCTCAGATTTGTTAAGATTTTTTCAGTGCGTATAGTAAATTCAAGAATTGTTAAAAACTCATTTTTTAAATTACTGAATTTGTTAGCACTCGAAGAATGAAGATGAGATCTATCATTCATACTCATGTTTCAAAATTTTGGTGAGTTTTACTAAGCTTCTGAAACAGTAAAAACCTTTTAACCAGAAGTCACACTTGTTCAATCAACACTCTGTAAACTATCATGCCCCTTTACCTGCCCAGAAATAGGGGCACCCATGCCTCAACCCTCGACGAACTATCCCGAGATATCTCGTGGCTTGAGTTGCTGCATTCACACGGTCACTGTTGGTTGCACAGACCGTGTGAGTGCACCGCCAGGCCTCTCGGGGTAATTCATTTTGCAGTTAACGAATTACCCCGAGAATGCCGGTGTCGAATTCGCACGGTCGGTGTAACCAACAGAGACCGTGCGAACACTGGAACGCTGTGCAGACATCGCTCAAAAGAGGGAACGCTGTGCAGACATCGTTCAAAAGAGGGAACGCTGAGCAGACGCCGTGGGCCATTTTAAAAGATTCGAAAGATGAAAAATAAATGACCGAAACCCGCGACGGAGCGGCTCGTATGTATGGCGAAGAGAGGCCTAGTGTCTCTCACCTGGCATCAGGGGTGCGTGATTTTCGGGAGAAGAGTCGCTTTGTATTCTTGCGGCACAAGACGAAGTTCTGTTGATCATTAGAATGTGGATGATTTCTTTGAAATCTTGGTGTGAAATATTCCTTTCCATTCAATTAGGGAGCCTAGCTGTCAATAATCTCCTCAACGGGAGTAACATTTAGCGTATCGATTTCTCAATTCTAAAGAACTCACGAAGCTTGAAATAATTTTGCGCGTAATTACAGAATAATATTAACTTGTGCTTTGTTTCGATGTTTTGTAGGTTTTCGCTTTCAGTTTATTTACATGTCATTTCATTGCTGACAGCAATTTTGTGCAGCAATGGCCATTTCTGGAGTAACCTCGTGGAATTTGCTGGAGTAATTTCTCCTTTAATGCGGAAGACTGTGTGACTGCTAATTGCCAGCGTTTCGTAACGCTCCCAGCGCGTGCCAAACGCTCGCTTCTTCTTATTACATCAATGCTCTGCAGCACAGCCGAGCGATGGTAAACGTTTTTCCTACTATGAAAAGAATTTTTTCTTGAAGTAGTTTTTCAATAGGGTCTGACCACTCTAAGCGATTGGAAGGCAGGCTGTTATTTTGCAGAGCTTCGAATATTTTATTCAAATTTGTAAGAAAAACCTGGAGGGAGTTGCCGGAGGTACGTTCTTGAAACAAGAGACTAAATGGATGGGGAAATCCGTCAAGGGAATGGATTGAGTTCAATACTAAAATATCAAATGATAGCAACATCCGCTTTTGCCGAAGCAAGCTGCATCGAGTCCATTTACGATAGGGACTAGTACTTCTCTCCACCCTCACTTGGGCAGTCTGTGCCAACACAGGGCAAACCACAAAAAAATTAACTTAACCAGCGTATCTACTAGCTGCACCACAAGCATAGTTACACATAGTAAGCTTTGAAGAGAAAAACAATTGAGGCGATGAAAATTATTCAATAGAGATTTAAACTAGTCTGGTTTCGTAAAATCATCATCAGTGAATGTCATCTGAAGAAAATATACAAGAAAAACAAAGAATTACACTAGGAATCTTACGAGATTATGCTACGTTTCTAAACAGAGATAATAGAAGGACTAGAAATTAAATTCCACCACTTGATGTGCGCGTGAGTGACTTACAGGAAAGGCGTACAGTTAGATTGAAGGCGCGTAAATTTTTAATTGTGATAGAAACAATCTTCAAGCCCTTAGTGAGCCGGAAAATTTCTAACTTTGAACCTCGTGGGATAATGTAGCAGTATTAAGTGACCTATCGAAATGGAACACTTTCTTTTCGTTCCAGCGGTCGTCAGTTTTGACTGCGATACTGGTATTACCATCAGTTATAAATTGTTCCTTTGCTCATGGATCATAACAGCGGAGAATCAGCTTTCAAACATTTTCATGGGTGTCGTGTCATGATTATTAATATAATTTGGTTGTATTCGTTATCGAGTGCTTGTTTTAAATTTTGTTTTCGTCATCAATCGCCATCAGTTTTTACAACAAATTTATTCGCAATTCACTCGAATTTTCAATCTCCTTATGCCTCTGATTTAACTATAGATAATCGCATACTCTCTTTACATATATTCTACTTCGCTTGGCTAGGGAACTTCTAGTACTTACACAGCAGTTTTGTAGCTGACGGATTTTGGATAATTATACTTTTTAACTCCGTTCTTTTATGTAGTCGGAAATGCTTCTGAAACTGAGTCTGACCTGCGGCATCCGAGCAAGAGCGACCCATCTCTCCACTTACTCTCTGCGGGGTAATTAATCTCATCATTTGGTCTAGGCGACGGCCCAGAAGCGCTCGCTCAATGCTCTCATAAACTATGGCATGTGTCGCAGTAAGGCCTCCCGAGGGCAGCTGGCACTACAAGATCCAGGCCACTGGACTTCCGTAAGAGCTTCTTCAACTCTGCATCATGAATGAGGAGGGTTCATAACCGCAATACCAGGAGCCTAGTAAGTCTGTCTCGGCAGACATGCCCGCTCTAATTAACCGTTATCAAGATCAATCCCTCGAGGTCGCCTCCAATGTGGCGCATAACCGGCAGCGTTGCGGTGTTGCTGCGTCGCTTTCTGTACGTTTCCGTGTCAGCCTTCTCTGCAGACACAGAAACACCTAGCGGACTCTTGCGATATCTGGCCTCATGAAAAATGCACTAACATAAGAGAAGTTAACCTGCCCGTTTGAATGAGTTTATTACAAATTATTTCGGGTTTTCATACATTAAAATTCGTTTGATGAACTTTTTATTTCTGGTGAGGTTTTCGATTTGAAATTCGGAGTTAGATGTACAATTTTTGCCTCTCTGCTTCTGCATGACTATTTTAATTATTATTAATGTTAGGCAGAAACATTGCTCGAGAATGGTCGCAGTTGAGGAGCCCGGCGGTTGGTGCGGACAATGCGCGCTCGTGAAGCGAATCTATCTTTGCTCAAGAGAGAGCGCAATGCTCCAAGTTCGAGAGGGTACAATAAATTTAGAGCCTGTTTATGAAGCGCTTCGTAAGTTATCCTATCAACGAAGTACAAATTTAGAAGATTTAAGTTACCAATACTGCTATCAAATCTCAAAAAATGTACTCCGAGATAATTTTCCAGTTTGTACTCGAAACACATAAAATATGCATGCTTGAATAGCTATTTGCTTCTAGTTTAAGTCGTACAACAATGTTCATTTAAGTGAGGGACTTCTAGAGTCTTGTATCAGGAAACCAACCGCACAAAAAGCAATTTTACTTTGAAAAGCAGAAAGATTCAGAGATTCGTGTACTCTCAGAAGAGAGTCCCACGGGCCATCGTTCGTATCACAGCTGCAAAATTGAATTCGATCTCCTCTCACATTCTCCCGAGAATTTCTGAGAGACTTGAGTGATCGCAGCGGTGATGCTATGATCAATGAACAAATTGCGCATCTCACGTACTGGGGAAGAATGGTGATCAGTGACGGTCTATTTTGATCAGAAATTTTGTGGGATTCCTTCCGACTAATTAGCGATAGAGAATGTAATACAAACGTTTTTTCTTATGGTGTAGCATTTCCGAATTCTGAGTCACACAGGACAGATGCTTTCAGGAGTAACAATCAATTGATTACATGGATTGAAATCGACGACGTTATTTCGTGTGCGCTTTGGGGGGCTTGATAACCTTAGTAAAATAAGTAGTGTCGCCAGATGAGCCTTGTATGTTTACATCTGGAATAGAAACGAACAAAACTTGTCCACAAAAACGGTCACGTCAGATGATTAAGACATTCGAGTGGACATGTACTCTAATAATATAACGTCTCATGGAACTTGCTGTCGGCTTAGTGTCTTGCTAAAAGTAATAATTTTCGCATTAGACTGGGCTACGAAATATTATTTTGTAGACCTAACGATGAAATCTCTTAGCTGAATTGTCAAACAGAGAAGATTTTTCGTGACCATAATTTTTCTACTTTTTAATTTTCTCAAATTTTCGACCGGGTTAAAATGACTCGTCGAAGTTTTTCTTCTTCATAAAACTTGTGTCATTAACTTTTCAACTTGAATCATATAGCAGCCGTGATACATGTCTGTCCAGTTTACATAGCACGATAAGCCCGGCAGCAGGCTATGGTGAATTCAGAGTTTGTATGTAATTCTCTACCTTGTTCATGCCCTTACACAGCATCTGAATTAAAATTATTCTGAAATTGTTTTAGGACTAAAAATCAGTTTATTAGTGACTATATACGTACATGTAGTTGTGTTGGGCTCCTTGTGTAAAGTTTTCTTGGTAATTTTTGTTTTTAAGGAGACGCGTCAGACAGCTGAGCATTAGCCCTTTCCTGAGAGCCTTTTGGTAGTCAATCATCTCCCTTCATAGTTTCTCTTCTTGAGTTACGGCGCTGGAAATGTGGGAGTGCCTTCTTGTCGGTGAAGGTCGAAAACTTGAAGCCGAGATGGTATTGAATAACAGATAGAAAATCTGGACATTATTCTGAACTCTAGGAGGGTATAGAACATAAAGTTTGAGGGATTCTATATTTCCGATTTAAACTCAACCAGCAGTTTGAACGTACATTTGTGCGCCTCAAACATTCTAAATTTTGTTAATTCTCCTGAGCAATTACGTGCTCAGCAAAGCAAATTCTGGCAAATTCGAGCCCATGCAATTTCAAGGAATTCACTCGACGGCCGAAATTATTTATTAGCTTTGGATGTTTTTCTGAACTCGACAGCGTTGTGTCTCACTGTGTACAGTAAGAGCGCAGGTACTCAATCCTTGAGTGTGTTAATTCAATACAGTATTTACAAAATTATCCCAGACTTCCCCACTGAAGTCGCCAACGAGAGGCTTGGTGCAGACTTCCGTCGAGACAGCAGCGTCGCACCTTCAGCTCGCTAATTACTTTTAATTGCTGGATCTAACACAAGAAACTCGGTGGACTCTTTCCTTATCTCACTACGTCGTTCGAAAAACTTCGTGATAGAACTTTGTTCCAAAATGTTCATTTTACCATTGCTCGTGCAAATTTGCTGTGGAATGTAAATATTCGATAAAATTTTCAAAACTTTCGTTTCCGTTCGTGGCTTATGCACCATTATACGTATTTTATGCACCATTTACTTGTAGACATAAGCTAAGCTAGGAATATTACCTAGAAACAACAATTTGACTACAATTGAGTTGAAACTCACAATTATGTAGCGTGGTGTTATATACTTGAATCTTATTTTTCATACGAGTTCCCCAATGGGGGTTAGCCGAGGGGCACCGTCGTTAACCGAATTTTGGTAACTTGGTGTACCGCAGAAGATGCATATGCTGTGCAAGATTCCCGAGCCTCTCTCAAGATAGGAGGTTGGGATAGACATAGCGATTGGCATTATAATTTCATTATATTTTCCCTCGGGCAAATGATAGGTAGTAGGGTTGAACTAGTTTGGCTTGTTTATTGTATGCTACGGAGACTGGTGTTCCCAGTCTCCGATAAGCACTGTGAGGTTACCCAGCGATAGATAGATAGACCCTCGGGTCTTCTATTTTTTGTTCCCACTTTCTACTTTCAATTTTCACGTCTTCATCACTATATTTTTTGTCTTTTCTTCCTCTTCACTCTTATCTTACTCATTATGCACAGAAGACTCTGCTTTAACACACCTTGTGGGTAGATTCCTCGTTTTCTGGAGTCCATACTAAATGGTCCCTTCTTTTTGCTTTCTTTGGACCACATTGCATGCGAATAAAAAACTTTAACACTTTGACTGCGATTCTATTCACAGGAAAAGTTTCAAATCGATGAATATCTCCGCTGTGAATGTAAAAACTAGGAATTTTGATTTCTACAAATTTGGTTATCCTATCAATTCTCCGTCTAATCAGAACTAGCTTATTCGATTTATGATAACAAATTTGACGAAAACTTGAAAATTTGTATTCATACACGAATGTGCTTTGGTTACATTAGGTTAGGTTAGATGATCGCGTGTACCATAAATGACCCACTTCGGAGGCAAAGTGTTAGAGCTAATTAATGATCAATTATTATCTAACTCTTCTTATTTTTACTATTTACTCTTGAAGGAGGCTGGCGGTCAGTGCAACTGGCCTCCCGAGCGAGGTTCTTCTGCACATTGTTCACCTATTTCACTCATAGAGTTTTTCATCCACTTGAGAGGCTCGCACTCAAAAACTTTTTTCGATTGGATACGGTAGCTGTACTCCTATATATTATATTCATAATAGTCCGCGCTAGCTTATATTGCTAGAAGAGCCCAAGGGGATCTTCACCATGATGCATTTTTTAGGTAATGCTGAATATTCTGGAGAACAGCGATTGCTAAGACTTAACGTTTGGGATTGTAAGTATATTCCTGGCGACATGTATTCATGCCAGAGCGGTGCCTGAGCGGTCGACTCAGGAGCTCAGTCTCCCGTCTTGGACTCGGCGACTCCGTGAGCGTCTACTCGTAGCAGCGCGCACAGTGCATGCGTAGCTCGTCTGTCGTGACGCGTATTTTCAGTCTTATAATTTCTGTAAAAATATGTTTACAATGATAAGAGGTAGAATGTCTAGCACGATTAAACATATTTCATTCAACTCTTATTGCTTACGCTATGCCGATTCTGTGACTAGGCAAAGTTTGATTTTAACTCGTCACTTCAGCGAGTGAGTTTCAGTCGAAATTTTTAATCTCTTTTGGTGTGTATTTTCAGGTTCTGCACTTTCTTTCAGTTATATATGTCAGTATCAAATGGATTTGAGTAGGTATCGTAGACTGAAAATATGTAATTCGTTTAAATTGCTTCGATTCGTAAACTTCAAATTATGCATCACACGTTCATATACTTTTAGGATGAAGTACTCAATTTGGTATTAGGTAGTTAGGATCTGCTCATTCATGTACTTCTGGACTTTTATTTCTCTAGATTCAAGACTAGACTTTTAGTTACTTGAGACCGAGATGCAGTTTACTCATTTTATGCGTCATCACTTTTTTTTACACAGGGTGTCCGCGAAAAAGCAGCTAATTTGAAAACGCTGTAGTTTGTAAACTATTAGTGGTAGAAGGCTGAAATAGTTTTCATTATAAAGAACAGGAGTCAAAATATTATTTGGTATCATACATACGATGTAATGAGTATACAGATATATCTGTAGAATTTCAATTTCATTCGCGGCTTATTAGCCTCAAGAATGGCACAATTAACAATCCGACAGAGACAATTTATTGTGGAAGAAATGATTAAACACGGATCCGTTATTACTATAATTAGTCGATTTCAAACAAGATATGGAACAAGACTACCTAAAAGAACAGTTCAAACCAATTACGCTATGGATGTTCACGGAACAGTGCATAATTTAAATGAAGAAAATTCAGACCATCCAAAAACAACAAAGAAACAAAAATGAATATGGTAGGGATTTTCATTGACGATAACAAAAAGAAATCAGTGATAAAATTGTCTGCTGAAACACGGTAAAGAAAACTACTGTTCATTTTATTCTCAAAGAAGAACTTTATTTAAAGCCAAATAAAATGAAAATCTTCCACGAGGATAAAAATAGACTGTTCCAATTGTGAAGTGTATTGAGTCTCGTGGTGGTCATGCCGAACGTTAAATTTGTAATGAAATAAAATTTTTAATTTTGCTTTTTTCAATGAAACGTATTTCAGCGTTCTGGCACTAATATTTTACAAACTACAGAATTTTTAAATCGGCTACTTATTTGACGGACACCCTGTGGATACATTTTATTCATAATGTTACTAAGGAGTCCTGCACCCTAACATTCTGCTGCCAGCACTTCACACCATGTTCCTTCGTACGGTGCGCCTGCGAGCGTTCTCATGCTACTAGAAAGCGCAGTACCGTGCTCTGCATCGTTCCGGGCCCATTCAACAATCAGCGTACGAGCTTGTAGCCCTCAAATGACGCGTGAGTTGTTTGAACGTCAGAGACAAGCCGCACGACCTATCCAATGCCGCTCAGCTGTGCGGTGGACGCGATTTTTATCCTACCATCTCGGGAGCGGCCGAGTCAGGGCGTCCAATCGAGGGCACGTTGCTTATCTACCCGCCATGGTACGGGCTCGTCTCTCTTTACAGCCTCGCTAAAGCTTACGACTCACGGTGAGCGCTTTACGACGCCATGCCAATTGATTTCCGAGGCAGGACGCAGGGCCCTGATGCGTGTAGAGACACGTCGCATTTGTAGCAGGGAACATAAATTCTTTCCCTTGCTCCTGCACGGAGAGTTTGAATTGTAGTCGCGCTCGCAGCAGTCCAATATCAGTTGCTAAGGGAACGCTTGAAAATTGGCAGGCGCTCACACGCCC
Source organism: Orchestia grillus (assembly GCA_014899125.1). NCBI lineage: Eukaryota > Metazoa > Arthropoda > Malacostraca > Amphipoda > Talitridae > Orchestia > Orchestia grillus. The sequence goes on along the minus strand of VOMN01058289.1, from coordinate 12,666 downwards.
TGTGTATTCCCGGGGCAAAAATATATCCTTATTGAATGAAAAGTGCATCTAACCTCACGATTGCTACCAGGTAAATTTTTTCGCATACGATGGTATGATTCACCGAGTTGTTTTTTCATTGTTGGTAGTAACTGTGTGTCGAATATTAGCCTTTCAAATGTTTAGTGGTTGTAATTGTGACGTTTTGAAAAATTTAGTCGCTGTGTCTCAATATCACATTCCTGCAGTCAACAGTCACTCGTTTCCAATTTCATAGTTGTTAGTGAGAGCGTAATTGGAACGTTCCTCAAGGCAGTTTTTCTATGAGTTCCAACGCATCACTTCGAATATTTTTGAGTCACGATTTTCGTGCAGCAGTTCCGTGTAGAAATTTTACTGCAGGAAATTTGTGACTTTTTCATCAAGGTTTCCTAGGGCTTTGAATTTTATTAATCAAAATTTCCTGAAAACGTGCGCGGCTTTTCATATACAAAGTCCTTCGTTTGGAGGTTGATTATGGTAGGATAGATTGTCAAAGCTAAAGCGAATGTTGTTATTTTGGATAAACCTATATAAAATTTACTTTTTTCAAGTTGCATTCTTCTTGCACATCAGCACATCATAAATTTTGAATGGGCTAAAATTATCACAATTTTTTGTACATCTAGACGATTTTTTCAATGAACTGTAGAGAACTTGTCTCATGTATGATACCTACGTACTCTAGTGTAATATTTTACGATAGTCTCAGGGGGAAAACAGGCCATAGGCAATAGAGTTAGGTTAGTTAAATTTGTCTATGTATGCTATGGGGCCTGGCGTCCCCAGGGGACAATGTTAGGTTACCTCGGTTCTAGTTGGCCTATGGGACTGTTATCGTTCATGCCCACTTCGCTTCTTTCTTTTGTCATGCCTTCCTCGCTTATGTTTCTATATCTTTTCTTCCTCTCCTCTTTAACTTGCCGTTTCTATTGTGGGGAGCACACCTGTGCATAGATTCCAGATTTTTTAAGTCCATGCTGAATGGTCCTTTCTTTTTCCTCTCTTGAGATCTCTTCCCCACGTGGCTAAGGAGGTTTAAACTAACTAGTAATTATAATAATGAAAATGATGAAATTGAAATAGTTTTGTAGTAGTTTAAAACACTAATAAATTTCTAATAAAAATGTATGAAATGCAGCAACTTTTCATTTTAATTTTACTTACGTTGTGAGCATTTTTTTGCAAAATATCTAATTCCCGTTATGTTTTATTACAATCAGAATTATTTTTTGTGAGTAGCGATGAAAATGGAAACAAGTTTAGATTCAAGAGCCTGTAACCATAACACGTTCGCCAATTCATGTTCTCTTACGAACGGTTAGTAGTTACAAAGTTTCTGATTCGCTCGTGAGTCGTCACGTAGTCGCGGGATCAACGATTTTAATATCACCTCGCACTCTGCAGCGACGGATATGTTCAGGTGCTTTGAAGTGGCCGGCCGCCGCCCTGTGCGTGCTCCTCTGCTCAGTTGTGCTTTCACAAACAGTAGCGTGACGGTTTAAGCCTCACTGTATGAAATGCTCATGCAACCACAGACATGTTTCTTTACGTACGTCAAGGGAAAAATGAAAGTCACTGGCGCAAAATTGCAAGCGGAATAAAAGTTCTGAAGCATTCAAGATCCGCCTTCTCAAATCATACTTATATATGCTCGATCGTACTGAGTATCCCGTCCCTGGCCACGCTTGAGAGAGTCGCGAAGATCTCATTTCTCGCAAGGGAAGTGTACCAAAAGCGGTGGTTTTAGACTCAGAGATATCTTCGAGCTATCCACAGTCGATCCATTAACACTAGTTAAAGTTGTCGAGAGTGAATCTCCGGCTTAGAGTTATTTCGGCCTCATTTGTCATTCCACGCTTCGTCTTTGAGAAGAGGTCGACCCCGCCGCTATCCGTAGAATATTACTCCATCGCTGCTATGCTATCTCGCCGTCTCTGCTATTTGCTATTCGGCTGTTTTCGTATTCATTGGTCATAGAGGATTTAGAGTGTGGAATTGCTGCTGCTGGATTGGGTACACGTCAGTCCTCTAATGTGATAATGATAACCTATGCGGCATGAAAATCATCAACAACGGAAAAATTTAGCATAAAATTATCTGTAGGTGAAGATGTGCTTCGTTCTCATTGTACAGTGTAGCTTTTTACCAGCAAGCAATGATATACAACTGCGAGCGAGATTGACACCACTTCCAAAAGTTTTTTCCTTGTTTCTTATCTTAACGTTTAAAAGAGCGACTTGCATTACGTAAGTAGCCTCACTGCGCTTCACATCCATAACTTACATCTCATTGATAGCAATATATTTGTTCGAGTTTCTGTACATAATAATGATTCTTAAAATGTATGCTTAATAACTGGAGTAGAATACAACTTTTTAAACGCAGAGACGTTGGGCTACGCGCACATACCGTTCATGTGTGACATGAATTTAATACTCCAGCTTGTCTAATTGTGAACGGTAAACAGCGTGGTAAGATTTCATTATCAACGTCGTATTGTTGATCGGAAATTTGAAGCAAATCCTTCAACTTAACTTCAAAATGAAGAATACTCATTTTTCCTGAAAGGGTGCGTATATTGCAGGAGAGTTGATTATGTAGCGGCTGCTGTTTGTCCATGGGCAGCGCTTGAAGTCCGAGAGGTCTTTGTTTTTTGAGTTTTTAAAATACGCGTGGGCTGGTGCCAGGCTTAAAAACAGTACACCAGGGGGTCCTGGAGTAAACAAACTGTGGCCTGACTTCACTTCAAAGCATCCTGTTACTCTGGTGCTCTATTCTATCACGGATATTTTCATCGGAAAATCAAGATGTCGCAGTAAACTGAATACTGTAGTCTGTCACATTGATACTCGGGTTCATGAAAATAACTCTGACATAAGCGTATCAACTTGGTTTCCCGGGCCTGCTAAGACAACTAAGTCATGACAACTCAAGGGGGATAGACAATAGGGTTAGGTGTGTTTATCTTACGCTATAGTGACTCCCAGTTCAAGAGGTTACTGTCAGGTTACCTCAGTTACAGCCAGGCCTCCAAGCCTTCTATCGTTCGTGCTGACTGCGTTTTTTTCATTCGCATTCCTTCTTCGCTAATTTTTTTATCTTTTCCTCATATTTTTATAACTTCCTCTTTCTATGAGCAAGGAATCTTGAGTGAGAACACACCCGAGCACCGATTTCACTTTTTCTAAAGTCCATACTAAATGGCCCTTCTATCGCTTTCTTTGTATCGCATTCCATATGGCTAGGGAGCTTTATACTAATGAATAACGAATATAAATCTATTGAATCACAAATGACGGTATGTGTTGAGTAAATATTAAGGGAATGATCATAATGATATACAGTGCTCTTAAGTCCAAACTAAATGATCCCTTCTCTTTAGGTGCGAGATAGTCCGAGGTACTAAATCGTTGCTATTCTAACGATCACTACTGCACAGCGCCTAAGCCATTAATTATAAATACCTTGCAATCACATTATACTCTACATTTGTGATAACATTATTAATAAGAATTAGAGATTTTGTGTCATATTTCCTATCATTTTTCATTTCCATTCACACAGTTCCGGGTAAGTTTTGATAACTTTGTTTTGTCCTCGTACCTGGCTGAACTACTGTCTCTTTTCTAGGCGTTTAATGTTATTTCATACTTCAATTCACGATGAACCTTTCTGCCGCTCTCAATTCGTAGAACTTAATTAGGTGAATAATATACTAGATGAACATTTCATTTTACTTGCGATGGAAATATATAAACGTGTACTAAATTGAAAAATTAACTATTAAAAATGTATTTTTATATAATCAAAATCATGGTGTAAAATCAGGTGTGTATGTCGATCTTTGCACAGCGAGTGTTCGTAACAACAAGCATACTAGGAGCTGAGAAGTTCATTTCAGAAAAAAGTGGACTTAGAGCTCTATTTGTGTCAGCCATTTTGACCAGCCATTTTGAACAGCCATGCAGGCCAGCCATTCAGGCCAGCCAAGCAGGCCAGCCATGTTGGCCATCCATGCAGGCTAGCCATGCAGGCCAGCCATTTTGGTCAGCCNAGGCCAGCCATTGTGGCCAGCCATGCAGGTCAGCCGTGCAGGCCAGCCATGCAGACAAGCCATGCAGGCCTTCCATGCAAGCCATCCGTGCAGACAAGCCATGCAATCCAGCCATGTTCACCAGCCATGTTGGCCAGCCATGAAAATCAGCCATGCTGGCCAGCCGTTCAGGCCAGCCGTGCAGGCTAGCCTTGCAGGCCAGCCGTGCAGGCCAGCCGTGCAGGCCAGCCGTNGCCATGCAGGCCAGCCATGCAGGCCAGCCATGCAGGCCAGCCATGCTGGCCAGCCATGAAAATCAGCCATGCTGGCCAGCCGTACAGACCAGCTATGCAGGCCAGCCATACAGGCCAGCCATGCAGGCCATCCATGCAGGCCAGCCATGCAGGCCAGGCGTCTTGGCTTGCCAAGCAGGCCAGCCATGCAGGCTATCCATGCAGGCCAGCCGTGAAGGCCAACCAGTCATGCAGGCCAGCCACGCAAGCCAGCCATGCAAGCCAGTCATTCAAGCCAGCCCTGCAGGCCAGTCATTTAGGCCAGCCAATGTGGCCAGAATCCTGAATTTGTATCATTATTTCTAGTGGAGACCGTTACGGGTGTGTCACGTTTACCTTGATACACTTACTATGTTTCGCCGTAATTTTTTTTCAGATCAGCAGAAAGGCGCCAATCGCCCCGAGACCGTCCGTTGAAGACCCCTGCACTGCACGGAGGTCCCAGTTGACGAGGCCTGTGTCAGGGGAGAAGCTCGCGCTGCAGGGCACCGATCTGCACACCATTGGGTTATTGAACGCACACCAGAACACTTGCATCTGCGAAAAGAATTCAGAAGCTATTGCATTGGCTTGACTTAGTGTGTGTTATATGTACTCTGCTGAAACTAACTATTGTACAATTGCAAATGTGCCAAATATAAATTTTATATATTGAGGTTTGGAAAAAATGTCTTCATTTAACTGCAAAGTAATAAATAAAATATTCATTTCCTCTAAGTATTTCTTTTTACATTTCGATTTACAGATACTTGTACGAAATTCGTAAATCCTATGATGAAATTTCAATATATCTACCTACACGTCATCAAATCTCATGAGATGCAGTGGGTGCTTCAGAACGAAATAACGAACGTTCGTAAAAGAGAGCACTGAGACGAAGCGGAACATTTTATCGAAATGGAACATTTCGTGCTGCTAGGGTGATAAGTAATTACTAACTTCAAAATTTGTCATTTAACCTTCAGCACGCCAACATACTTAAATCATCTAGAGAGCACAATTTCTTGCAAATACAGTAGAATTGTAAACAAAGCATAAAACTTCACAACTAAGTGGCTTCGAATAAGTAAATATCATACACAGCACGTGAAAAAATTCTTCCATTTCTGTTAAACAACTTTCACTGGATAATTATGGTATTTGTCCCTGTCACATTTTAACTGAATTACTCCTAGAACATTCTAGATATTTTAAAAATGAAAATCATTTTTTTTCCATGGAATTAGACGTTTTGTCACTGATGAGCAGTCGTAGTATACAGTAAAGGACGTTATGTCTTAAGTTAAAGAAGCCTCAGATTATTTATGAAATGGAATAGGTCAGCGTATTGTCAAAGAATATCGTACAGAAAGATTTCCAAGCAGATTCATGACATTCTGTAGTTAGTCCAATTATTCGGAAGATTAAAAAGTATGGTTCAACTGTTAACTTACCAAGGTTAAGCGTTTCACTGAAGATTGGTCTTCGGTCTCGACGAGTTTTAATGAGGAAGATTGAAAATTGCCCATTATGACTCTTGAAGAATTAAAAATGGATCTGGAAGCTCTCGGTACAGAAGTGAGTGGAAGAACTTTCAGTAAAATATCCAGCAGCCGTTGGATTAAATGTTGGAAGTGTTCTACACACTATAGCTGCCCTGAGAGCTGCAACCACTTCGTATTCATACCCATTGGTGGCCGTTTCAATGACTGTGAAGGCGTAATTGTGAAAAAAAGGTGAACGTCAGGAAACTGCGAGAAAATTAAAAAACGCATTCATGCCAGCTCCCTATGTTTCTGAGTGCTGAAGATGCGCTTAGTCTGAATCACTTTATTCTTTTGGATTCTTTCGGATGTGAACTGGCCTTTCCGTGTTACGTATGACATGTCACGGGAAACGTCATGGACTGTACGTTTGGGATTGTAGCCTGGTCAATCTGTATCTCTCCGCCGAATGGCCTCATGGACTTCCCAAGGTCCTCTTAGGTAGTTCTTTGGATGCTAATCTATAATTTCAGGTATCCCGGTCCCGTCCGAGCCGCAGCAATATTGTTTCATGTGGAAAACGGTTTCCACATAACGATGGCTGTTTCCAGCTCTGTTCAAAACTTTGAAAGTGAATGACTTGGCAACTTTAACGAAGGCTCTGGTCTCGGAACCTAAGTGCCTTGCAGTCAAAAAGACGATGGTAACTTGCCTCTTCATTCGTTGAGTTCGTTTAGATTCTAAGTTTGCCTGTAACAAAAGTGTTGTGTTAATATGACGTCCATGATAAGGTGTCACTCATTATGCGTGTTTTTGAACACTCACAGCATTCTCCATACGAGTTTATGAATTTCAATGTCAACTCATAACTACAAAATATAATAACAGCCTTAAGCTGCACAAAACTGTTATGAAAGAATTCCAGTTAACAAAAGTATATTATAAACTCCCAAACCGTGTTTCACTCGTCGATTGCAATGCAGGTTTGGTTGCATGCGTCGCTTGGCTGTGTTTCGCAGTCGTCACTAACGCCGCTCCCTTGCGACGCAGGCATGAAGTTACAAAACTTGGAAAGACCCCGCGATTAAAGTTATTGTCCCTGCTTATTATAATAAATGCTTGCAAAACATGTTACGATTAGAATTTTAGGAATTGTTCGAATTCCCCGTGGTTAGGTATAGATATTTAAGCTCTGATAAAAGCAGCAATAAAATTATAACTTTCTTAAAAATTTCCTGGAAAAATCGAAAACGTTAACGTGGATTGTTTGTATCCGTGCACACCAGCCCTCATGTAGTAATCAAATAGGGGAAATAGAGGCCATGATGTATGTTCAGAAACGAGAGAGGCAATTGCGTTATCAGAACTAAATTCCAACTTGAATTCTATTGTTATGATCACATATCTGTAATTTTTTCGAAAGTTGGTAATATTTCTCGTCTCTTGACAAAAATAAACAGGTTAGGTTGAACAGCCCTGTGGATACGAGATGCTATACGAATTAAGCTGCCGTGGTTGAACTTCACGTTTGTAAGTGCTGACATCATTCGAATCTGAAAAAGCTAAAAAAGGCATTTTCAAGTATAAAAATGATAAACAATCAGCCAAGAAATGAAAAGAAATTGTCGACTGCCATAACACAACAGGCCACAAGTGCAGTTCAACTTTATACTCTACAATAAAACACAGTTTATTGGTTGCGTGGCTGGTCTCTCCGTTGCGCTTATTAGTACTTCATTAGGAGAATATTATTGTAAGCCTAAGTTTATTACATGTATATATTAAAACGTGACCAGAAATTTTAAGGGTTGAAATTGAAGTTCATCTGGTACAGGCAATATGCGGCAGTGTCGTTCACAGGATACTGAATATCGTATCATAAATGAATGTAATGGAAAGAAAATTAAACGTTTCATTACACAAAATCTGATATGACAGTATTTTGGTTAACGTAGTTTGGTTATATTTAACTATCTTATGTTATGGGGACTGGCGTATCCAGTGGGACACCGTTAGGTTACCTCAGCTCTATGTAGCTAAGCCTTCATGACTTATATCTTCCGTGCCCACTTTGCTTCTTTCCATTTTCAAGCCATCTTTGCTGATTACTCAATTTTTTCTTCCTCTTCTTTCTTGACTTGCTGTTTCTATGTGGAGCTAATCTTATGTGGAAACACACCTGTGCATAGATTCCATGTTTTCTATTCCATACTGAATAGTCCCTTTGTTTCGCTCTCTCGAGATCGCATTCCATGTGGTTAGGGAGCTTTAAAATAACTGATAATCTAACCTTAGTTACGAACAGTTACTTACCAATGAAAGGATTAGACATTTGTGACCCTTATCACGCTTTACTTAGAAAATAACATTAATTATGAGAATAAATATAGCAAATATTTTTTTTGACGGGTCATGCTACTAGTAATATTACAAAGTACAGTTTTTTAGAAGCGTTCGATTGAAAATACGAGCCTGACAACAGAAAAAACAATCCATCTTTAATTTACACACAAATTTATGCATGCTAGGACCTTCATCACGTCGGAGCCTGCACGAATGCACTTAGCCGTTCAATGGATGCGTAGTAAATTTCTAAGTCGTGTGCTAGGCCAATTAAAGGGTCCGCCCCTCAGTTTCAGCCCCAAACAAACGTCCTGATTGCCGGTACATGGCGACAAGAGCCAGAGCACCTCCACTTGCGGGTAGCTGCGATCCGAGGCCACTCAGCCCTAAGATACTCGTGCTCATTTACAATTAGTAGAATAAAAGATCGTAAGATGATACCGAGTAAATATTCATTATGTTTTGAAGTAAGCGGAGCCTCACAAGGAAAGTGTAAGAATCACATGAACAACTCTACAGACCTCTTAATTTTGACGCCAAGATATTCGTCAAATAGAGTGGTATAGATGTGGCTTACTCGGAAGGTGAGTTGACTCCGCTTTAATTTCATTTTACACAAACGCTAAAGTTTACAAGCGGTGTTAACACTTTCAGGCTCAGGTAAGGGGTTATGTTTTGTTGCTGAATAGGCAATGTCCGACGCACGTATCAACATATTGAAAAGACAACAATAAATGTTCATTTTCAAAAAGTGGTACGTAGACACAGTTTTACCTTTCTACAGCCCTATGCTAGCACATAAAAGTTTTACATTATTTTCTTCTGATCATACTTTGAACGTACCAAAAGAATTAAATAAGGTACAGAGTTCTTACTCGATTGATCAGCGACACCTCTGAGGCAAATGTACTGAGAAGCCTTTCCGTTATTGATTAAGACACTATCAACACCTGACGACTGCTCTCCGAAAAAGGAGATCTGAAAGTATTTTATATGCTATTCACATATATCTCCTGAAGAATTACAAAGCTAATATACGCATTTATCCAAATTTACGGTATTCTTAAACGCACAGCAAACGTGCTCCGTTTTGGGGCTTAAACTTTTCTACTTTTAGATAAAAAGTTATAGCAAGCGCAATGTGGGCACACTTTCACGAGCTAACTCGAGTCGGAACAGTATCACTGATACGCCGTTAAACGACAGAAACCAAGGATTAGAGTAATAATTAGTGAGTAATTAAGATTTTGAAAAAAAAATATTTAATTTAAGAAAATGATATGACTTTAATAAGGATAACACGAAGATGTAGAATACAAGCCAAACGATATTATTAATATTATTACAGATAATAGAGGTGAACATGCATGCAATCAACTTTAGAGACTCGGGAATAGCGAGACGACGCATGCATTCAATTTAGCTCCCACGTGAAGTGCATGTGTGACGTAGCAAGTCCGTCTCGAGTCCTGAACATCGTTTTGGGGAAACCCCCAAGTTCGTCACCAAAGTAAACCATTATTGTCGATTACTTAAAGCTATTTCATTCGACTCATTTTTGAAGCAACAGAAAAAATATTATAGAAGATCCAGCAGCAGCAGCAGCAACATTAACAATAACCTGACTTAAAAGTAGATTTTTGTCAGTGCAAAATCCTTGAGGTGACGCGAACTACAGGTCGCGACGAACGACGGTAATGACAGAGAGATACCATACAAGAAGTAAATAAGATGACTCACCGCCGACCACGCTAGAAGATTGGAAGCACGAAAGGGAGAGAATAAAAGAAGATTTCAATGATGAAGCACTCGACTGCACAGCTAACCTCTACGGTAGATTATATACTTAGTTTAAAGTCTCTAGCCACTGGGAATGCGATCTCAAGAGAGTGAAAAGAAAGGACCATTTAGTATTGAATTTAGAAAAACTGGAATATATGCACAGATGTGTTTCCACACAAAATTCCGTGCGGATATAGAAACAGCAAGTTAAGAATGAAGAGGAAGAAAAAGTAAAGAATCATCGGTGGAGAAGGCATGAAAATGGACAGAAGTACAATGGGCACGATAGACAGAAATCCCAAAGGCCTAGATAAAGTCGAGGTAACCTAACAGTGTCACCCTGGAAATACCAGTAACGCATAGCATAAGATAAACAAACACAACTCACCTAACCCTATTGCCTATGGTTTGTCTGATGTCCTCTGAAGGGGTTGGTCTCTACATCATGCGCTGCCACTCTCAGGATGTGACTATAGTAGACCAGGAGTGTAAAGTCGCTAAGCTTTATAATAGTAGACCTGGTCAACATTTCTCCTATAGAATATTACTTCTTAGAATTAATATTATTCGTTTGTAGTGATATTGGAGTTCAAATAAAACATATAATCATAGAGTTCATAAAATTGGCAGGAAGTATCAAACGAGGTCAACGCTTGAATAATGATGTTGACATATAAAACATCAGAAACTCTGGCTTAAAGGTGGTCTGTTGTACAGCACGCCAGTCACTCAAAGACAAAAAAAAAACAGAACACCCGAAGATTGGCCAATAAATAAGACTGGCTTGGCTCCCAACAGGCCCTCGCGACAAGCGTAACAAGTTGAGAGGCGTGCAGGTATGTACACAGTGTAATTACCCTGTACCCTATGAGGAGCTCAAATTCCCCGAGGTATATCGACAAGGCAAATCTTAATCAGTATTCCATCCACCTCCGTGCCTTCGCTTGTAGCCCAGAAATCTTACACTTGTCTATGAGAGCTCTCGGTCCCGCGGGATGGCTGAGAGCCAATTTACTCCATCCCTAATAGCGCATCTTCATGCGGGAAGTAGTTTCAATTCGAAGTAAACAACCTCAACTTGAGCTCGAGGTAAAAATCCTCTACATAATTTCAGAACTTCGTATCAATAGAGGCGAGGAAAATTTAGATGGAAAAAGAGAAAAAGGTTTGTGAGAATTACCAGAGAACATCAAGTTTAATTTTTGCATTGATCTCTTACAAACCTCGTGCTTTGGCTGTGGTTGACGGTCAAGTAACGCGGATTTAGACGAGAAATTTATTTTATACTCGTATTCACATTCATGCTTGAATGTGAAGCTATGAGGTAAAATACTGAAAGATCATGTCCAGCGACGGTAAATTAGATTCTCAGTGCACAAACCTAACTTTAGCGGTAGAAATAGCAGTATATAAACAGCTTAGCCTCCTGTCAATGTAAAGAATTGTAGTTTCGTTACGTACTTTTCTGTCGAATTTATAGTTTTTTCTTACGAGTTGGAATCATTCTCACTTCTGCTTTAGAACTGAAAAATTACCTCCGATAAAAAAGTTAACGAGATTGAAAATATCAAGCGTCACAATAGCAGTAAATGCTTCACTTGGAATTAGTGGGAATATAGCCAACAGCGAATGAATGTTTTAACAGCGATAATATTTTAATTTCTGTATAATTATTGATTGATTATTAGTTAGCTTGAAGCTCTTCTTTTCGAATGAAATGTGATCCAAAGAGAGGCAAGAGAAGAAGGGATATTTTAGCATGGACTGTAGAAAACGTAGAATCTGTGAGGAGGTATGTTCTCACACCGGACTCCCTAAACATAAACAGAGCAAGTTACGATGGAAAAAGAAGAAATTACAAAAGAGACAACGAAGAAGGTAATAAAATTGAAAAAAAGCAAAGTCGGCTCGAAAGATAACAGTTCTACTGGCTGAGGTAGGCAATCAGCGCTCTAATGGGGTTACCAGTCCCCACAGCATAGGGTACACCAAACTAACCGTACTGTCTATTCTACACCAAGAGAAAAAGGGGGTATAATTACGCATAAGTATGCAAGTTATCCGTAAAATGCATATGATCCTTATCACACATAGTAAAGTTTCAGAGTTTTGTAACTTTCTGTACCGCGAAATACTCATTAAAGTTTCAGCTGCCATCGATATTAATGCCCTTAGCGTTTTTCAAAATCATCGCAGAAGATCTGCTAGAACAACGCAGAATACCTGTAATACAGCGTCAGAAATGAAAACTGTAGGAATCATTATCGCAGACGATAAAAAATTACACATTTATACTTTAAAATTAGTGACTTCCTTTCTAAACTATGGATGGTACAAGGTAACAGCGAAGTGGCTTTAACATGGTATTGAGAAAATTCCCCAACCAGTTCCATTTTTCTTTAAAGTGACCCCCAACTTGTGGCCCACAAACTTGCTCGATTTAAATTTTATGGACTGTTACGTGGGGAGCGTCGTTGAAAAGGAGATTAATCTACATTCTGATAGTACGATAGCTTTTTTAGTGAATGAAGGCAGCCATTGTCCAAGTGATGTCCAAAATGAACGAGGATTACTTGATTTCAGCTTGTGAACGGTTTCGGACCCGCATAGAAGCAGTCACTGAAGCCAAAGGTGGCTTCATAGAATAACTCGACAACCCGTGACTCGTTGGGTCAAATCAAATTTAAATCATGAATTGCTAATGAATAGGTTAATGAAATTTTTATGGCGA
>VOMN01058288.1:0-12896 GCA_014899125.1 Orchestia grillus | reverse complement strand
TTTATGGTCCGTTCTACTAGCCACAGCCTCGCAGTTTCCACTGCTTAAGTCTCCAGTTCTTGCCTGATTGTTCCTACAGCGTTCAAGGAGCGGTGAGCGCCAGCCGCATGCTCATTACTTTTATGACCTCACTGATTATCGTTATACAGGTTACTCTTTTCCAATTTTCAGGTGATTTCCAGTCGTTTAATTTCGCTGCCATGACGTAAGATCGCTAAGCTATTACTGTAAGCGTGACATCAAAGACAACCAAAGGAACAGTTTTGACACACACGATGCAACGAAAGTTTTGCAAGTCTGATACTTATGAAGGCAACCACTTAACTTTTTTTTAAAGAAAATTCAGCCGCTGGGAAAGCATGCGTAGTTGTGTAATAATAGCAAAACTTGTACAGTTGAGTAATATGAGTATTTTATGCATTACGATGGATCATCGTTTTCTTTTTAGGTCCGAAAAATGATGTTTTGGTATAGAAAACCCCTGGGGAATCCTACACTACGGGATGGAATGGGTGCTCCAATGTTAACTTTGTAGATGACTCCTTGATAAATGTTTGAGAATTGAGGAAATAAGTGCAACAATCTGAGTTTGGACCATTACGTTGGGAAGAATGACAAATATACGTAACAAAAATACAATCCGATCATAATTTTTCCTATGCAAACTGATAAAGGTATAGTTTGGATAGGAAAGCGATCCTAAATCAAGTGATTTAATTTTTCTCATTTTTATCTTGACATTTTCTTTCAGTATTCTTCATGAATTCTCAATGAGATTGAAATTTGAAATTTTACGTAATCACTTTCCAACATTACTTTTAGGATCCTGAAACTACTTCATCACCTATTTCCCTAGGTTTTTAGGATCATTCTTTTCTTTAAAAATCTAATCACAAAATACTCCAGTTTTCGTGCTCAAATTTGGATGATATTGTTGGGTATTCCGATGTGCCGACTTTGTTCCATTATTTCATTTACTTTCATAAGACTGAGACAGTACCACTAGCAGAAATACAATCCCTCAACATGCCACTTTCACCTCTGAGTTTGTTGAGGCTGCGATTTTTACCAAGAAGGTCTCATTCTCCTCCCGCCAAACATAGGCTCAAGTTCACGTAGAAACGGGCGTACAAACGTACGTACAAACAATCGTGTGTTTAATTATTACCGGCAACGGTTTAATTACGATGGTAAGTCAAATAATGTATTCAATGATAATTTTTTTCATAATCTTAATATTGCTACACAGCAGTGCAATATTTCGAGTTGTTAACCATTATGAGTCCGTAGACTCTTTGAAGGAGATTAAATTTCATTTTTTAACCTTTTTCCACGCGCATATCTTGAGGCTTCAGCCTTGGTGGGCACACACGTTAGATCTCCACCTTGTCGAATCATTAGTGTCAGAGGACGAAGGAAGAAAAACAGATTTTCTCATCCGTCAGCATAGCTGCATTCGGTTGATATTTCAGGAAAATTCATCGATATTTTATTAGAAGCTGTTCAGGCACGATAGAATTAATTCTGCACTAAGTGAGAACAATTTTAATAACAAACTTTGGCCTGATATGATAATATTCAACAAATATTGTGTTTTCGCTTGAAGTTCATAAAGTTTCACCACGCCCAGCAGGTGAATGCACTATTCAAAAATGTATGCGAACTAGTCACGAATGGAACACATTTAGGTCATCGTGGTTTTTAGAAGAAAATCCAGATTCGGAGAGAATCAATGGTAATGATGATTCAAATGGCGGTTCAAAACTTGTCCGAATGTCGACCCTTGTATGGAGATACATGATATCTTTTTATGAAGCTCTAAGCGGCTAGTTTCACAGCTATCGAGTATCGTAACCCTCCACAGGATTAGAGTGTACGTTTCATTTGAAAAGATAACGCTCATTTTTTTGTCTTCCAGCATGTTTACTATATTTTTAAGGATAATATTTATTCAAGAATTTTTACGTGATATTTCTTCGCTAATCATGCGTTTGCATATTGTGTATTTTTATTCTCTTTTTGTTTATACCTATGTTGAGAATGATGCTAATTTCCGAAGCGTTCTTACTCATTTAACCCCTATCCTACCCGCTCTATTTGAATGATGCTGTGTTGTGAGACATTAAAATGCTCGCCTTACTCTCTTTATTGATTACATTGAGCAAAATTCTATATAGAATTTTTGTTACAACCGATGTGGTTTTATCTTGGCCTTAGAAATATATTGCGATCACAGATGAATTTAAGCTATTTATAACTTCAAATTTTTCGAAATTATTCCGTTAATTCAAGTCTAAGGAAGACGTCACTATAAATTACGCACTCCAACTGCTGCTTCCGCGTCCCATGCATTGACGAACGTTTGAATAAATGCTTTGAATGAAAATTTACCTGCCTTCACTATTGAAGCTGCCAACTTTTGGAAAGCATAACTACTCTCACCTTACAGAATATTTTAAATTATTCGTTTTTGAAGAAGACGGGAATTTTACTGATCTTGCTCCATGAAGTGATGCTATAGAGATAAATTTATATTGTGAATATGGTAGTAGTAGAAATCAATTTGATTATGGTCCCTTCATTTAAATTGTCATTTAAAGCTCTTCCAAATTTAAATTTTTGTAAACTTTTTACAATCTGAAAGCTTTCGACACCCAAGGTCGTACAGTTTTGAAGGCGGGCGTCATCAAACTCTCAAAACCTTTAGCCCGTCTATCCGGATTTATTATACGGAATATAAAAAAAAACTTTTTAAAATACTGTCGGGACCAAATTTTGCCTCCATAAGGTCACAAAGGAGAGTCTTGTAAAGAGAATGGAATAGAAACAGATGGAGGTCGAAGGTTTTTGTGTTATTCGAGGGCGTTTGAAAAGTTGAGAAGCAATAGATGAAATCTGGGCATTGGAAATTAAAAGAAGTAAACGATAACAAAAGGGAAATGAGTGCGCACAAATTGGATTTTGTATTAAACCAACCACTCATTAATAACACAGTCTTTTGATTCGAAGCGTAATGTTTTTACTATACTTCAATGTAGCCAAGCAGCTAAGTTAAATTTCTAGTTTTGTAATGTGGTTGATGATAGTTAATATAAGCATAATAAAGCGACTCTCAATCGCGATGTGTGAAATCTAAATGTGTGGGCGATCTATATTTTAACAAATCCTCTGAACGTGTTATTGACTTTCAAAGCCCATGACGTTGAGAAACATGCGTGGCGTTAGTAATTCTTTCCATAAATCGACACGGCAACCTGAGCTCCAAGCTATGGACTTCATCGCATTGATATAATATTTTAGTCTTTCATTCTTCTTACAAGGATTAAAATATTCACGCAGTTAATCGTAAACGAATATGAAGTTATTCACGGCACATATGTTCTGCTTGCAGTTATGCCACCATTTTATGGTAATGTAGATATGCGACTAGGTTTACTTCTGAAAATTTCCTGAGGAAAATTTTACCATCACCGTTGGTAGACAACTATTACGTTATGTATTTGAGAGATCATTTTAGGTCGACAAAAATTATGATCAGCTTCAGTCATTAAAACATTTGCGATGAGCATAATTGTATTTTTCCGGTGAGGTATTCCGATATAAATTTGTGAGCACAATTTTTTGTTGGAAATATTATGAAAAACTACAAATACCAACGCACTTGAAATAAACGTACAGTACTTCTACCCTCGTATAATGAAGTAAGGTGCTTGAAATAAGTACTGCAACGGACTAGCAGACTTACACACCTCGGAGAGCAAGACACGATAGAAGCTATAACGGTCTCGCAAGGTGGGGAGACCTAGTCGGCTAAAAACATTTTTGTTTTTTCCCTCAATTAATAATGTTCTTTTGAATTGGAAAAAATGTATTTTCCTTCAAACGCTTGTGGTGAGCTATTAGCACAGATTGTAACAATGTTTTATTCATCAACTTAGAACGAGCAATGCGGAGTAAATACTGGATGACACATAAAAAAAGCTTCTTTAAAGTAATACATCAAAATATAACTCTCTTATAATGATGAAATAAAATTTAAAAATAAAATCGGCATTTGAATTGTATTTGGTTCATAACAGGTACTGATAAAATTGAATACAGTGATTAGACTGTTTGTGAATACAGCTATTAGTCCATTTTTATAAATATGAGATTACTGTAACATATTTTGCAGCAAGAGCAATTTTCTGGGACGACTAGCTTAAGCGACTTTATAGCATCAGACAATTTCCAAGAGAAACAATCCAGAGGGAAAAGTCAGGAGATCTGGATGGCTATGGGAATTTGGAATGATGCGAAATGTTACGTCAGAAAGTTGTTCCATCTTGAATGGATTTTCAACCTACATCGATTACAGCGAAGCTAATACAACAAAACTACTTAGTGTATGGCCTGCACACGGCATGCTTCTTACTCCACCAAGCACGACCAAAAACAGAGGGTATTGAAAATTTTGGTCTTAGTGCTTAGCCGGAGTAAAAAAGAATTTTAAGTACCAGATTTATGATTTCCAAATAGTATAACAGCAATGATTATTGGAATGTCAAAATAATTTTTTTAGTTAAATGACGGCCTAAAAATGTGCCTAAATCACAGAAAAGATTTAACTCCTACTTATGTACGCTAATCTTCATTTGAATGAAAAAAGCGTAGTAAGTTTAAAAAGCCAAGTTACACACATTCACCATTCGTTCCAATTGAAGTCAAGTTTATTCATTGACTTTATATTTTTCCAACTGAAGGCACAATATATTNTTTTTCCTTCAAACTCTATTCATATATATATATATATATATTATCAATAACCAAAAGTTTTTCTTTGAGATGTGTAGAACAGCACAAGCCTGATCCCATTAAACAGGTTATTACCTATTAAAACGAACAAATTCTTCAATTACGAAACATTGAGAGAATGAAGACGAAGCTGTTGAAAGTATAAATTTTTATATTATTGATTCCGCCCATAACACTTGAGACCTCCGTATTTTAGAATCTTCGCATGTTGTCACGGGCCGTCCGTTTACCAATGAGTGTGGTTCCGCGGTGAAACTGCTTGTAGTAAGTTTGGGTTTGTGGGTTTGGACGTTGGTATTTATTAAGACGTTGGTCCTCATTCTTGTCCTGTAAGATTTTCCAAAAATGCACCTAATTCTCATATTAAAACATTTCGTGTTGAATTCGCGTTCTCCAAACAAACTCAAAATTTGTTTGTGAATGAGAATAGAAAAATTTTAAAATAAATTTTCCCTTTCTATTTATTTATTATGGAATGATCTTTGAATGAACAGATAGATAACTCAAGAGAAACTGTGATCATTTACTGAAATAAAAACAGATCACCGTTGATAAATTCCAAAATAACTATTTTACAATGAATCAAGATTCCTTCATAAGTTTATATAAATTCAAATTTTAATTTATGTTTACCATCTAAAAACTTATCTCAATTTCCGAGGGCTGTGAAATTAATTTTTTCATTGAGAATAATCTCTGAAACCTTAAAAAAGTGTATGATGGACACTGAAATATAAGTAAAGTTCTTACTGATATTCTGAAACAAAAACGCGCCTGGACAAGACTGGAAAGAAATTCTCAAGTCCCAAAGGTATATATGTCAGGTTTTGGATGTGAAAATAGGCGTATATATGTACATCAACGGGCCACTTACGACCAATATTTTTGAAAGACGTACATACATTCAATGTTTTTTAAGGTACATGGGTTTTACGAATATTTGCTGTCGACCAACTGAACGCTAGTCGACACATTTCATGGTTGAGACTGTCGTTAGGGTTGAGGAGTACTAGTGGTCTGAACCAGCAATTGTGGTTCCCATTTGAATCACTACAATGCTAATGATCTGAAACTCGTTCATTACAATTTGTTATACTGACATTGGAAAACTCCAATGAACTACGGGACATTACTCCGTTAAATTTTCAGGAGACTTATTTTATAATCGAACGGTATTTACTGATTGTGAAATCCTCTGATTATTCAATTTCATAAATTAAGCAGTATTCATGAAACATTTTTAGGGTAAATAATGTTGAAACTTTTTAGAATAATTTTAAAAGTAACTCCACTCCTTCAGTGCACTTTTTACAGGTTTGAGAAAAAAATTTCGAAGGGATGGCTCCAAATTATTAAGTTTTAAAGCATTCGCTATGAAGAAAATATGAACGATTTCGCTGCAGCAATGCTCACGAGAATGAGACAAAGTATTCAGTAATTAGGATTTATTTTTGAGTGTCAGAAAATTTGTTAGTACTTACTCGCCCACTCTTTTCAAATAACGTCTGGAAATACTTATGAAATTCATGAAATCTAAACTTAATTTACCGTCTCTTGAAATAAGTAGAAGACTATAAAGGTATTTCCGTGGCTGGCCATAATGTTACTCATTACGCGCGTAGGGCAGCGCTATTACGGAGACTGACGATGTGAAGTGCACTTGTAGCCTTTGGCTGAAACTGTCACAAAAAGTGGGCACGTTCGAGTCCATTAGGACTCACTACGCTCAGTTAGACAGTGCTCAATATTTGCCTTAACGGCATATAAAGTGAGCAATTAGCCTTGGTGCCGCCATCATGCCCCGATTAAATCTGTATTAAAACTTTAGCGTCTGCGCTGAGAGCTCGACGAAAAATGCCTCGAAGAAGGCAGAAAGCAACGTAACAATCTAGAGAGAGAAAGAGAGAGGGAGGAGTTGCTCGACTTAAACGACATAGAAAGAAAGAAAATACCAAGTAAATGGAAAGAAAGCACTTCAATTAGTATATCATGTTTTGAGAAAAACAATACTCATTTCAAAATTTATTTGATCATGGGGAGCAATTTGCCGAAGAAAGTGAAGAGAAATTTTTGCAGAAAACATTAGACGTATAGTTGCAGTGAGCTTTAGTATACTGAACTGATGCAATCATCCAAGCCAAACAAATGATGGATGACTGATGCATCGCAAGTTTAAATATATGAATTTTTCGAAATTAAACATACTGAATTTCCTTCATTATGAATGATTCTATTAAACTATTCACCACTGATTATGGGATCTGTGCATTCATTCCGAAACGTTTTTATAAAGATTTTTTTATGTGGGTTCTCCTTTTCCTTTCATAAAAGATACGTTCAGGAGACACACAGGTTATTGAAATTTAGTTAATAAAGAAGAAAAAATGAATTAGGAGGGATGCGGACCTCCAATCTGGCTGATTGTGGCATTGAGGTATCGAACAATCTTCAAAAGATCTTTGAGAAGGACTTCTATTATTGCTATGTGAATCCTAGTGTGTTTTTACTGTAGAAGCTGAATAAATGCGATGAAAAAGACGAATATAAAGAATCATTGATCTAGAAAATAGCCAAATACATTTCATTGGACTCAAAATTAAAAGCAACAGCATTGACAAGATGGTGCTTAATAAATACAGTATATGAAACAGACAATGAGCTCAAATACCGCATGAATTTTACAGCGTGACCTAAACTTGGGGCAATTAATTTTTTTTTTCAGTGAACAGAAGATGAGCATTTGCTACTTGGATTTACTCGGAGATGTTTCGGCCGTCACGCCGAAGCCACACTGGAGTGCCGCCGCTTTGTGTGCATGGTGTGCCTTCGCAGATGTGCGAGCTGTTGAATGAGGCCGTTTTCCTCGGCCGTTTGATGATAGTGAGGCAAGAGAGGCCTATCAGAGATAATTTGTAGTAAGTTATCCAGCTTCGTCTTGAAGACGTCCAGGGAACCATCGAACTCTCTCAGATCTGGGTCCCATTGCAGAGGACTGTTCATGTCTATTTCGAACGCTGCCAGCCGACCTCGCATTGAACGTCGGGACAACGCACATCTTGCCGAAACGAATGTACTGCTTTGTGCACAACCTTATGGTCTCGTGTTTTAAGTCTAGTACTAACCTGGTACTAAAATGCTACTTCACATTTGTGATACAATGATAAACTGTACACAAATACTCTACTGTCTCTGTTCTACATTGTATAATGTCACCACTCACGTTGCGAATTACAGCTTCAAGTTTGGTATAAACTCATCACGTGCGGCCCGTAGTAATTCTTGAGAAGTTAGACTCATCGTTGTCGCAGTTTTGGTTTTAGAGCATCGAGTGATGAGTGAAAACCGCTTGGGACATCGTTATACGGTGCAGACCAGATATAAATATCGACTTGGTAAAAAACGGAACTTTTTGAAGGACATTCGTTCCCACCTATGAACTATGGAAGGCTCCTCAGGATCCAACCTTGTTTCAATTCTGAGCCGTGTAATGTTGCGAAATCTTGTTGAGAGCTTTACGGTGAACTTCTGAAGTATTCAATTGTCCAAGGGATATCTTAGTCTTAAAAGTAAATCTATGGAAGGAATGGGAATGGGAATTTTACAAGAAAAGCTATGTACTTGCCACATGTGGTTCAACTGCACCTGGACGTAATGCTGTAATCCATTAATTATGCAGATATAATGAGTAAAAGAGATAGCATAGGATTGGTGCGTTATTTACCATTATAGTGGAACAATATCGCTGAAAAATATTTCTTTACCGTTTCTTTGGCTGTTGAAAATGGCTGCACTAAATTTCAGTTAACTTATTTTTAGTGTACATAAACTTGATGGATCGGAGATCAGATTAAATACTATGTTCAACGAGAAAAATAATTCGTTATGTGTTGAACCAATCCTATATTAACGAAATTATATTTTTTCTACAATAGCGTCTAAAACTAGAAATAACTAAAAATATACGAAGAATAAAATTAGTTGATCTTAGAAATTATTGAATGGCATTGCAATGTGACGCAATTACAGCTTGATCGCCAATGTAATGATTTTATACTTGCAAGCACAGTTCGGTAGATCAACAGTCCTCAGTTGTGGATTGATCGGTTCCAGGGCCGCGTTTGGGAGAGTCAGAGGCGTAAATTGGATGCTCACAAAGTTGACATAAGGCAATGTTCCCGGAATAAAATAATAGATTTGCAAGATACTCGTGTTGCATTGTCTTGGTGAGGTGATTCCGATTCTATGACTGTAAAAGAACACAGGTATGAATGTTTGATTGATACAGTTATGAATGAACTTGTGCAGTGTTTCACAACTTTGCTCGAGTGATCTATTTGTGTTGGGATTGGCAGTACTAAAACTTGTTGAATCAATAATTTTCATATTCGTTTTGAGATACATATACTTTAGTTACGATCGTCTATTCGAATATAAATGGAAAGGGATAATAATTCACCGGCGTAATTACAAGGTTGTTTGCTGCCTCATTTAACTATCGTTATGCTGATTAATCGAAACGCTGATTTTAGTTTCAGATAATTGCTAGTTACTTAAAAATTTTCTCTTTAAATATTTTCTACATACGTTTTTTCACTCGCGTTCTACGACGTCTGCTCAAATAAATATTTCACATCTGTCACAGAAACTTTTTGACGAGGGCAAACTTACGCATTTTTACATGTTTGTCGCCTTCCAAGTATTCCGCGCTGCTTGTAACATCAACTTCATCCTTTCTGCCTTAGTTAAAATTCTCTTAGTAATTAGTTTTGCAAAACAAATTTTCCTGAACTTGCAACCGTCTCGGCAGATTCTCCTGTTTTTCGTTCACACTTTCGAAACTTCAACACATGTACAAGTCCCGGTTTACGGTTTGAACTCTTGGATCGAATTCATACCGGCAATGGATCCCACTTTCTTTGTTGTGACAGGTCGTCTAGATCTTTATTCATCACCAAGGAACGTTCTACCTTATTTACGGCGCAGAAGCATTTGTGATACTGTGATCTGCTGAAGCAGTCCTCCTCAAAAGGCTGCTGAAACAAAGCACAGGCTTCAGTAAAAGCTTCATGCGTCCCGAGGCAAAAATTTCACTCTCAAACGTTATTCCACAAGATCCTTCATTTTCACTTGGCCTAGGATTTGGCAGCAAAGCTTTAAACGAGCAACTGACCAGAATAGCAAGAGGTCCAGGCGACATAATCTGACGGAAAGTTGCTGCAACAAAACTTGCCGAAGCTCGATCGCTGCATCGGTTCGTGATCTCCACCAAAAGTTTCATCTTTATTTGAACGGACTTCGTACTCTTTTCAATAGGTGCAGTATTTCTTGTTCATCAAGATGGAATTATAGAAGAAGCCTGATAACTTTATGGTGCCATTATACTGGCCTAATTATTAACATCAATAAGAGAATCTGAAAATAATATAAAACCAGCACAATCAAATCCATTTTTAGGACAGAACATAAAACGAATTCAAAATTTTAATCGATATCTCAATTGTTAAACGGGTAGTCTCCATTCACGAAAATGGATTAAAACCTGAATAATAGAATCGAAGTTATGATATTTTCACATGTAAATGTACGTGTACAAAAGTATTGCAATACTAACATATTTTAAATGTGATTGACATGAAGCCCTACTGGTAGCACGAAGGTTTAATGTACCTCATAGAGAAATAAATACAGCAATTTTGCGGGGGGAAATAAATTATAATGTGTCACCCCAGATACCCATTTGTAACCATTGCGATCGTTAACTCAGGATGCAATATTTGCGAAGGTGATCTTGAACTCCACGTCTCTCACACCTCGTCACAGGGAACTGCCACTTCAACGTCACGATGCGCAAATGTGATCGTACACTCTCATCCTTTCTCTGTGTTCACGGCTCGCAATAGCCGAATAAAGTATACTCTAAATATATCAAACCAACGGTTTTAATTAATTGTGTGTTCTTAAAATGACATCATGCCGTTTCGTTCACTCCACAAAATCGACAAACCACCTGGAACTGCACTCTTATCTGACGAAACGGGAAAGAAACATGAAAAAAAATGTTCTGTTCCGAAATCAGTCGCCTAAAGAACATGGTACAATCGGGTTTCTAATCAATAGGATTACACGCTTAAGAATAAAATATGGAAATCACGTTGAAACTTCTAATTGTGATTTTTAATTCTGAGATAAGCACGAAGCACGAAAACTTGAATATCAATCTAAGACATCGAGTGATTTTTGTGCACGCCTCTTAAAACAAAATCATAGTGGACAGATGGCCCAGTGCAACTTTTTTCGATTCTCTTGCACATAAGATAGACCGTAAAATGATAACCAAAAGTTGAACTAGTTCAGAATTCTGCAGAATGAGGCTTCCAGAATTTAAATTAGAGTTCTAGCACGACTGAACTTCGACGGATTTATGCTCTCTAGTTCTTGCAAAACGCATATTAAGGGTGGCATATGAGTTAATAATTGTACTGTGCGAACTTGAGCTGTTAGAGAGAAGAAAAAATCATTTATTCGTAAAGTAGCGCAAATTACATAAGTGATGCATGATGTAGTAAATCACCGGACAATAACTAAATAATAATACAGTGCAGCAATCAAAGATGCTAATCGCATTAAAGCTTCAACCCACGATTTTAAATTTGTGAGCTTGGTGCCCTCACGAATTGTACTTCACTTTCAAACGCATCTAAAGAACGCCTTTGATGTCCGCTGAACACTTTTAAAAAGTGTCACCCAGATTCTTCGACATCAAACAACTTTTTCTGAATGACCTTACGGTGACGGAATAGATTAGCATATGATACTGTAGAAATCGGCAAAAGAAATGCTCGTTGAACAAACAACTTTAAGAATTTTATCAGAATTGAAGTAATAACGCGTCACGAACAAGTATTATGACTAGCGAGTTCGAACATTTAAATCACGTTAATGATGGAGTGAATGATGTGAAGAACAATTACATTTTTTCCAATTTTTTTCTTTATCCCAGCATCATACTTTCCACAATTGCTTCATCGCCGGCAGGAATATTGCTTATTTGCTCATTTTTGTTTTGAGTAATTGATCATTTGTAAAATTACCCAATTGATCGATCAATTAATCACCAATTTATCCCTCTACGTGTTCAAAAGAGTAAGAATTTATTCATTCCTAACTCGTACTTCGATTATTTTAGGTTCCAGCGGTCGTAACATCTGTGATTTTATATTTCTCTCAATATAAAAATCGGACCTTTGTGTAATTTTCTCAAAGGCATGTTTACTACTTGTGAACTCTAATCGACTCACTTTTATGATTCAGTAGTAGAAGTACTTCAATGATTTTCTACAACTTAAGAGCAGAAATTTTTTCCTGACACGGTACACGTTATATAATTCATTCTATTTCGTGTCAAGAATCACTTAAGACTTCTTGTAAACCTTGCTTTTATCATCAGAGGCTCTTACTGTCTCGTGAAAAAAAAATAGAACAATTTTGGAGCTATTGTTTAATATATTCATCACTATGACACGATTTCTTATGTGTGTGCCTACAGTTAACACTAAAACTTTATTCTAGATTGACACATCCTCTTTAACAAATGATAAGACCTGGAGCATTTAGTCTCCTTTAACCTTTATTTTAATTTTTAACATTCGCGTTTTCGACGTGCATCGCACTTATATAATGTGTGGATAGAGGTACTACATATATTGCCCCGAAGAATCTTCCGGGAGTTATGGCACTCTACCTTGATGTTCGTTTCTAATACGCGGTGAAGTAAGCTGTCATGTGGTGCATTTCACTCATTATGCTCTTTGAGCTCCGTTCTGGACTAAGCTTCACTTGCCTTTCTTGGGCATGGCACCTCCCTCTGAGTGCTTTGATTTCATTCGGTTTTGCTAATTATCATCGTCGCAATTGCTATACACCTCCTCCATTTGACATTCCATCTTTTAATGTTCTTCTTCTGTCTTTGCTTTAGCTATTCTGGTGTATAAAAAGTTAGGAAAATTCGGCGTTCATTATGTATAAGTAAGCACGTAGTATCAGGCTACATTGTGAGCTACACTGTATCCAGGTCGTGAGACGGTATGCATTCCAAAGCTGCA
>VOMN01058281.1:0-14882 GCA_014899125.1 Orchestia grillus | reverse complement strand
GATAGATAGATAGATAGATAGATAGATAGATAGATAGATAATACGCTAGCCCCCAAGGGGAGCACTGTTAGGTTACCCAAGCTATAAACGGGCCTTCGGAACTGCTAATTTTGGCCCCCTGTTTCGCTTCGTTCCGTTTCCTTGCGTTATTGCTGATTATTCTTCATCCTTTCTTCCTTTTCCTTCTTAACTTTCTGTTTCTATGTGTAGGGTACCTTGTGTGGGAATGCACCTTGTGCATAGATTCCCTATTCTCCCGAGTCCTTAATAAACGGTCTTTACTTTTTCGTTGCAAGATAGTTAAAGTTACTGAAGCGCTGCTACCTTTATTTCTAGTACTACTATTACTACTACTTACACGGTTACGTTTTCTTCTTATATGACATATTTTCGTGCTATTTGATACTCACTCTAATTGATGCCGCTTTATGTGGGGGACGACTGTAGAGTGGTTGTTTGCGGACACCAATACACCATTCTATGCTGGGGACGACTGTACCTCTATTTGCCCCAGACGATGAGTCTTAAAAAACACATCTCTTAGGGAGGAAGGAAATTCTAAATTATTCATTCGAACGATTCCTTCGTTACTATCGTGTTACTCCATGTATTCTTTACCACATTCTCGTGAGATATTGAGCATGTAACAGCAGTCTAACTACCTGTTTGACCGTCCAGGATGAATTGGACGGGCGCAGCATAGGTGCTCGCTTGTATTCCTACGCACAATGTACGTGACAAAACACGAACTTGGCGCCTTCGCCGTGTAAATGGTGGCCGGTTCTCGATGCAACGTAAAAATCGTAAGTACAATGTTAGCTCACCTTTGCTGGGGTCCCCAGTTGGAGCTGAGGGTCTTCAATTGCTCTCACCCTGACAGGAACGTAATCCTTGAATTCTTTTTCGCCTTTATGAGCTCGTAAGGCGTTAGAATGGTGCTACGCTCTCAGCCTGAATACAGAAAAAAACTTATTCACGTCTAACGAATGTATTCGTCAATTAGAAATTGGAAACGATTTGAGTTTATGAATTACTCTCCGCAATCGCAAAAGATTCTGGTGAATTACAGCTTCCGTGAGTTATGTAGATGCTCTGCTGTACACTCCTAGAGGAGTAATGAAGAGGATTGGCCATTTTCACTATGATCGAGCAGGAAACATTTGTGCCCCTTATACCAACTTATGTTTTCTGCTACCTCACGAGTTGCTGAAAGTCGAAGATATAATGGCGGAGACTTGAATGTGTATTATCAAGTCTTTCGATTTGATTACTTCATTTAATTCATTGTTCGTTTATTTCTTATTTTTCAAAGTAATGGACTTTTTAATTTTTTTATTTCCGGAGCATTGAATAGAAAAGTTGCCGTTCGTAATGGATCTACGTAAGAGGGCTCTTAGAGCTCTTGATCGTGCATTATGTTGGCAGTGTTGACCCGTGAACCTGTACCACCTTTTGGCTTGTGGAATAACCATAGCCGCGCGAGTTGGCAGTCTTCAACCTCATTTTTTTGACTGTGTACTGGCGACAAACGAACGCGAGACGTACCCGCTTATTTTAGGTGCCATCTGGTAGGTGTTCAAAAGTTTCAGTTCCTTGTGTTCGAAATAATACCATGTTCTGTCTTCTGTATCGCAAAATTCGTTTGCTAGGAGCTATCGAGGTCAGTACCATTTGTAGTTAAAACCGTTAGGTCCAAATGCATATTTCAGTAGACAACTAAGGTAAATTTAACAACTTCTGTAGAATGTACATGTTAATACTTTTTTTTCTTCGTAAAGCCGGAGAGCCAAGCTCGAGCGTTCAAATGTGCTTTGCCGCTACGCTCGTTAGGGAAAGTAATTAAATGCTTCAATTGCACTAAAACTTTATTAGGTGAGACAATAAAACTTGAATTTTTCAAACATATCTGTTCATGTGTTTAGTTAATTTTTATAGGTGGTCAACTTTTCTATGACTAGAGTTTTTTATCACATTGGTGTGTGTTGTATTTATAAAGTATTGAACCATTTGAGATACTTCTTAACTTTATTATAAGAGTATGGTATTCTTTAAACTTGGTATCTACGTTCACATGCCTATTTAGTATACGTTTCAGTTTACAGACTAGCGCGTTCGTTTGACGTGCAATTTCGATAGAGAAAATTTCTTCATTAGTATGATTTATCTTGGAATTTTTTTCCTGGATTCTGTACCTCCACTGAAGTAAGGTAAGGTTTTTAGCTAATCTATAAATTTAGTATTCTTTTGAAAGAAAAACCAATCAAGATCCTTAAACATAATTCGATGTGGATCTCTTTAATTTTCATTCATTTTGTTAGTAGAATCCGAAGTTGCATCTTTAAAGTGTATAGTTTTTCGAGTGTCATTTCGAGAGAAAACAGTTTTTACTGTGTCATGTAGTCCTAACAAAAATTCCTTAATTGTGATCGTGATTACTCGGTGAAATCATCAGTTTACGGTTAAATTTGTTAAAAAATATATTACTATATATTTTTAATTAAAGTATCATAGACTAACGACGTAATTTGAGGAAGTTAATATTTTCTTTTACACATTCTTAATTTATCGTTAGTTACCTGGGTTAATATCAATATCGATTCTTTCCAATGTGTCATTGATATCCGTCGGACGATGAAGTTCAATACGAAAGAAGGAAAAGGCTAGACTTTTGAAATTTTTGCTTCATTTCGGGCGCTATGGGAGGGTAGTAAGTCTAAATAAACGAGATGGTCTAGAGAAAATCTAGCGTGCACACAATCGAATATGTCATGCGTGCCGCAGCTTCTCCTGTAGTCGTTACCTCGAGAAGTTTGATAGTGCCGCTAACATAAACGTGTTTAAAGTTTAGCTATAATGTAGACGCAAAAAGAAACTTGAATAATTTCTAGCGTTGGTCGGGATCACACCCTGATGTTGGACTTGGTGCGACAGGCACAAACGTGTGGTAGATAGGTAATAACGTAGACATAAAATGAAACTCTTGAATCTTCAAGGGTTGGTCGGGATCACACCCTGATGTTGGCCCTGCATTTATCGAGGATCTCCTTACGGATGCGAGGGTAATCGGGGTGCTTGGCGAGGACGCTGTGGGCTACGTCGATGGCGTCCACGTAGCGTTTGGCCTTCATGTAGTTGAATGCCAGCTTGTAGCCTGGAGAAACACGCGGGTTAGGGTCATAATAATAATGTCCATCATACAGGGTGTCCCGCAAAAAACCGAACGCTCTCAATAGTGATTTCCGTATCACTAATACCCTCATACGTAAGAAATAAACGCATTTCATTTGAAACAGATTTATTCTACATGTTAGCGGATTAAAATGGGTTCAAAAGTTAACATATTATCTACTTCTACAGAGAGGGTTCTTTTTTTTGTGGGACACCCTGTATAACTATACAAATCATGAAACTAGAAAGTTCTCAACCGCTCTGCCTGGTGGGGAGAAGTACAATTGCACGATTATTTCACTTGAAATTGCAACATTCGCCGATAGTCGTCTATGAACTAGCGATTGTGACTGTTGGATGGTTGAGCGGTGTTGTGAGACGGTCCATGGCCAAAGGGCGTGCGCTGAGAAGTTTTGCAGCCAATAACGAACGTGCGTACGTAAAATAAAATTGTGTGTGCATAAAAAGTAATTTCCTTTTTAATTTTTACGTTCATACATACTAGCAAGTCCCGTGAAAATTTCACGAAAATTTAGATAAACAAAGTTTAGATAAACCAGCCCATGAGAANCCGTATACAGGATACTTTGCTCGAGACCTGAAATTTCACTGAAAAGGATTAACCCCTTATAAAATTTGAAAAATTGTTCCCAAATTAATACATTAAGTCGAGGTTCGTCTGACATTCTCCTCAGTTCCCTCCTTAAACCTGAAAATTTTTATCGTGAAACTAAACTCACATCTGTATGCATCTATTACAAAATGAAGGTAAAGCAGAAAAAATTAATACTCGTACCTCGAATTCTGGGGCAAGTTTTCATAGTAAAGAACCTCATTTGAGGCATTTTGGTCCGTGACTCACTTCATAGGAAGGGGCGTTCCGTTTAGTTTGAAATTAATTTGAATGCGGGGTACCTCCATCTGCCGCGGGGGGTTCTCACCTATCATGGGGTTTGTGTTGCCGCTGAACTTCCAAGCGTGTTCGTAATGGAAGGCCGCGTCGCGGTAGCTCTGCTCCTTCTCCATGATGAAGCCCATGTACTCGTACGCCTTCATGCACGACTGGTTGTGCTCCAGGATCCGCTGAAGATGTCCAGTAATAATAAATGGAGTTAAGAATCTCAACAGATGTCACGTGAAGTTATTTTCTCGGGAACGAAAAGTGTTTAACCTGCCAACTGTTGCTGTCGGCGTATGTGGACGTCATGTTTGTTGCATTCACACGATCACTGTCAATTAAAAAGACCGTGTGAATGCACCGCTCGCCACCGGCAGTGACCGTTAACAAGGTGCCCCTGTAGGGTACATATTCTGATGCAAATTAAGACAAGTATCTTTCCAATAACATCTCTTGAATGTTTATGGAATGTGTCTCTCGTTCATAAACAAATTCGTGGAAAATGTTCACTTTTAATAATCATTAGTTCATTTTCCTTGTAAAATTATTCGTTACCTATCTGTTCTTGATGTTTACCGAAAGTGTTTTTTATGGATTGCTACCTGGAAGCAACACCGAGCTTTAAAGAGTTGAGTTCCTACGTCAACGTTTATCCAAGACTCCCATTCGATTTTATTAGAAATCAACCTCAGCAATCGAAAGAAATGCTCGTGTTGGATTCTCGTTGTTTATGATGGGAAAGTACCTGAAAGTTGTGATTTGAAACAGTAACATATTAGTTCATTCCATGCACGGTTGAAGATTATTTTAAATTAATTCATTTTGTGTGAAGGGAAAAAGTTTTCTTTCTTGTGGGCATACCCGGACTCCCGGAAGTTGGGCGTCACGAAATTTGTCGCTTAATTTTCGTGCATTGAATTCGTAGAATTAACTACTTGAATAAATTCGTTTTCATGTCTCTGTTTTTCGTATAGGGAAAGATATTAATTTCTCACCTATATATATAGTATTTCTTACGGTTGCTTTTTTGTTATTGCGAAATTGTATATTTGATTTTAAACATCTCGATAAAATTCATTCTCTTCGGTATTTGATTTCGAACTTAATATTTTTTCAGCGAATCTTAAGCGATTCTTGCTGTGGGTGCCGATAGAAGCCCTGCGTGACCCATAGAGCCCCTTGAAATTTTCCATTCGAAATTTTATCGTTTTTTAGGAGAATTTTGAGTGATTCCTCCTTTGGGTACGACACTTGTAGAACCCGTGAGATTCCTCGAGCTTATGGAGTCTTTTCATTTTTGATTTCTAACTCGATTCTTCTTTATAAACGAATTTTAAGTGACCTTTCCTTTGAGTGCTGACAGAGCCCGTGCGACTCCTAGAGCCCTCCTGAAATTCCTCCCAATGGTTCCCTGCACTGCCCACCTTGAGCTGCATGGTAGCGACGTCGTATTTGCCGGTCTGGACGTAGATGTCGGCGAGCAGGAGCCAGCACCTCTCCAGGTACTCGGCGTCCTCAAAGTTCCACGGCTCTTTGGCCACTCTCTTGAGGGAGTTGCGCGCTCGCGGAGTCTGGGCGAATGTTAAATTTTTATTGGCGGGAAGTATGATTCTTACCTATACAATATTACAACTTCCTGTGGATTCACTAGAGCGCAATTAAAACCCCTTATAAAATAAGACAGAACATTCACTTCTCTAGTACTTTCTCCACAATTTACAGTGGATTTTTTCTGGCATCAAAGGTATTAAAACTAATCCTAAAGTGATAAAAAGAGCGTAGCATTTCAGGAGACCGCACCAGGCGCTTTACATCCCGCAGCGGAGAGCTAACTCGCCTGCTTGAGTATCATGTAGGCTGTGGCCATGCCGAAGATGGCTCCCACGTGGTCTTTGTAGGCCTCGACGTTGGCGATGTCCATGAAGATCTGGAGGGCGGACTCGGCATTGCCCTTCTGGCGGGTTGCGAGCAGGACGCGCCCGCTGAGCACCTGGCGGCTCACGTGCTGCTCTCCCACCGTGGGCTTCAGCTCCTGCAGCAGTGAACGAGTGTCTCTTTGTCGCTCCAGTGTAGAGTCGTGATTATTTTAGTGGTAGAGCTGCATTTAGCTTGGTGCGAGAAACTGGGTGCAGCTTTATCAAAGCTGATTTTGAAATCCATACACGTTAAAGGATTAATCCTTTCCCTACTATAGGGATAATGAAATTTGAAGTGTTTCGTTCAACATCACTGGGATAATTGGTTCTATAGTAAAATATCACTGGGACAATTTATCCTAAATTATTTCTATGCCAACCCTCTTGCCTAATTCCTTGGGATTTTTTGGCCTTTTTTAGATGACTTATTAGGCGTATGTTACGGGCCACAGCAGCAAAAGCTAATTTTTGACAAAAATGTTCGGCAGCGAAATAGGGTGCGTTATTTCACGATGAAAGTGGTCTGACCTCTTTCTAATCATACGTTACAATGGTTAATTTCCAAATAGGGATACTGACACAGCTATTTTTTAAGATATAATGCCAAAAAAATACAGCACAAACTTGAAGATATTATTTGTTGAATTTAGTATTCTAAAAGTAACTTCATTGAACACAGATAGTCCGTATCAAATTGGAATACTTCCACTTGATCACCACAAACACATAAAGTTGAATAACCTTGAGGAGCTTGTTGGCAGTTCGGACGGCCATGTCTTGGGTGTCCTTGCTAGAGCTGTCCCTGTGTAGCTCTTCATCCATGGACTGGAAGGTCTCCCCACCGAGGGTGTCGTTGTCGGGGTTCAGGCAAATCTCGATCATGTTGTAAATGGCGCGCTGTCCCCACTCGGGATCTTTTCTGGCTTGGTTGAACTGCTTGAGCGCCGAGTTTGGGTTCCCCGTGTACCTGTTGTTAGAGTGGGCGGTAATGGAGCGCTCTACCTGCAACCAATGTGCTCTTTGGTGGAGAGTTCTGTTTAATGGAGAGTTCTGTTTTATGGAGAGTTCTGTTTTATGGAGAGTTCTGTTTTATAAGGGGAGGTATCAATAATTTGAGGAGTCCTTTTTTTTCTCGCAAATGTTCAGGCTATTCGTGCTTTCGTGTAAATGCTAAAGGCTCTCGTTTCTTATTTTTAAAAAGAACCTAGTTCAAGCTTTAACGGTCGAGTAAAAATCTCAACGTAACAAACTGGGTTGTCAAAAAGTTTTATCATGGAGATGATAATCGCGAGAAGTATGTTGAACACGAACAATATAAGCGAAAATCTAAAAGTTTCTTCATCATGAACGGGTTATTCTCGCTTAAAGTTCTGGACTTATGTTCACTGGTGGTACGCTGTGCGTTGGAAGTAAGCGTGAAATAAAATGACCGTTTCTCTGAAGATTGAAACTTCAAGGTGTCCAAGTTCGGATTCGTTGTGATGCACCAGGATACGCTGTTTTCTTTGCAGCCCGTGGGGGACGAACGGTTCTCCCAAGACTTAAAAAATCGTGATTTAACAAAGTGTGTTTTCATTCTGTGATAGAATATGAATTTACTCACAAAAAAATATATATCTGGTTTGCAAGCGCAGCCCATTCGAAAACGGTCTTTAATGATTATATATTAGTGTTTCTCAGTTCTTTGTATTGATGAGCTGATCGTGTTGGAGACTGAACGACTGCGGGGTCATTTTAATTAAGATGGACTCTCCTCGTGGATTCAGTTACATGAAAATGCACAAATGGTGGAAAGCCGAGTTTGCACGGGATTTATTTGACACTGCGCCGTCATTTGTTTGGGTTTTGTTTCGAGAAAAGTGTTACGTGTCACGAGCATAAGCTATGAAGCTACTAGTTTGACGATCTTTAGATTCAAGATGTTACTTGGATGGAAAGAGGGCGCCGAGTCTTCGTAAGATAAATGTAAGAAAAAAAATTGTTCGTTCCGAAATCAGTCCCGTACAAAGCATGGCACTGCTCTATTTTTTTATAAGTAAGACTACCTTAAGAAAAAATGTGGAACTCATTGAGACTTATAATAAAGGTTAGTTTTACACTAGCCGATTGTTTTGTGTTAAGTGGTGGTGTGCAGGAACATTTATATATTAACTAAAATCATCGTGTCATTCTTCGTACATCCTGATAAATTGTAGAAAAGTAGAAAATTACAGTTGAAAGATAGGCATTAATATGGTAACAAATAATTAAACTTTTGAAGAGTAATACAGAACGAAATATCGATCATTTAAATTAGAGTTGTGGTACGTCAAAAGTTTGACAAAATCTTATCCTCTTGTACTTTCAAACCATAGTTATTAACGGTGTCATATGGTTTGCAATACTTTTTCTCAGCACTATTTCCAGTTCAAGTATCAGAAAGTATTACATTTAATTGTTCCAGCATTGAATGTTTCCAGAAGGTCTCTCGCGTTTGGGTTTCCATCCTGGGTTGTGTCTCTATTCCTCTACAGCCTTCAATGGTCTGTTCAACTTTTATTCATTGCATAGCTAGGCGTGGGTTATGCGACTGAAAAAGATAAAGAAATTTATGAGAGCAAAATCAATACACATACAAGACGTACAGACAGCGAACTCTACATACTTGAAAAAATGATGAAAATATATTAGTCCTCTGTCCAACAACGTGCGCACAAGCGCTGTTGTGAAGAGGCTCATGAATTCCCCAGTCTGAGGTAGGGGTCCACAGTTGCAATGTGCTGGAGACCTTGCGGGAACAATCATTAAAATCCTCACCAGTCGAGCAGACCCTGGCAGAAAAACATGCCGGGAGTGGGCCTGTGTGTGGCCTGCTGGGCATTGTTCATGTAGGGCTCGGCCTCTTCCAGCCTGCCCGTCCTGCGCAGCACTTCTATGAGACGTGCGAGGGCCGAGTAGTGCGTCGGGTTGCGGTCTGAGGAACAGACGTTACAAAAGGAAGCAGGGACCCAATGAGCGAGGTGGAGAATGGAAGAGTCATTCCGTACGCCATAGTGTACCGAATTCTGTTCAAGGTATGCAGTTGGGGATTATTGTTTCCATATCCATTTGTGCGTCTACTGCATAATGCTAGTTATTGATCGCGTTCCACTGTCGGGATTCATGTACGTATACAGCGTTTGATTGAGGGGACTAGCATAGTGTCTGTGGTAGAGGCGAGTGATTTTCCATGACTCCCGTTATATTTCTTGGTGTCAACGGTATCACATGAATACACCCGACAGCTTGGTAATAGAAAGCAGTGTAGGTTGGTCTTACCCAAGAGCTTCTGGAAGTGGAACATGGCTGTGTCGTACTGGTTACGCCGGTAGGACAGGTCTGCCATCATCACTGTAGCTCCGTCATTGTCCTGGTCCACCCTGAGCAGCTCCTGACAGGTCTTCTGGCACATCTCCATGTTGTTTATCTAGACGTGGGAAAGCGCACATTAGCTCATTTGTTACCTAAATACACCAAGTGGATGAGATTTTAGAGTGGAATAAGGAATACAGTACAACGTCGTAATTCACGAGAATTATGTTCAGACCATAGAATGTTATTCTGAATTTGTGCATCATTATTGCGCGAAGGTCTTGAATCGTATTAGACTTCTAACTAAAAGCGACCATTTGCTATTCCTGAACTGGGTGTTGTACTCAGCACTGTGCTCAAACAAACGTGGACCCCATGTGTTAACTTTTGGTGTTGGTTGTTGCTGATAACATTTACGGTTGTAAAAAATCAGTTTTTGACATCAGCTTACCAGCCAACAAATGTTATTGGAAGCGTGCCTAAACGAATTACCTCTTAACAATGCAAATCGTAAATTACCGCCTTCTACCGTGATTACGTGACAATATTTCTTGCACAATAGGCATCAAATACTGGACCACGACTCGCTAATGTAATCTGAGCTCCAGGTTAGATGAAATAATATTCTCTTCCAGTATACATAATTCAAGTCAATAATATAACGCTACTGAGCTTCACTGCTATACCGCCTGAGGGGGTATAGAAGTGTGTCATCATTATGCTAATAATAATCATAATATAATTTGACCTGCAAGTAGAGCTTGGCTAACTCGAGGCGCGTTGCAGGGTCTTCAGGCGTGTTGTCGAGAGCCTCCTTGTAGAGGGCGATGGCCTGGTCGTGGTTTCTCTGGTTAACGTAGTGCTCCGCCATCTTGCGGCACATGCTGGACATGGATATGGATATCGAAACAGACAATGGCTATGGCTGTTATAGAATCGATATACATGTACATATTTGCGTGCATGTAATTGTATGTAGAAATTGTGGGAACGTACTCGTTTGCACGCGTATATTTCTGACGGGACTGCATGAGAATTAGTTTAGCAACAACCCAAGAACGGACACCACTCTGTCGATCGGCTCGTTTCAGCGGTGGCAGGACTGTGATGTGCGCGCGTCAGAAATAAATGCATCCTTATTCGTAATACGTGATATGCCATTCAAAAATATGAATTTAAAAGCGATACACGACGACTTAAAAATAACTATGACGTCAAGGTACTGCCACGCGTAGCACAGATTTGCCACCACTGTACATATGATCTGTTCTATATAGACTTGCAGGCAGCGTGTTGAGTCATGATTGCACCTGTTGACTTGATGCACCCAGTCAAGTCGTCCCCCGCATAGAGCGATTGATCAGTTCCAGTAAACAGCCCCAAGCGGGCTGCATGGCGCACTGGTACCGTGTTGAGGTCGCAGCTGGGAGGTAAGGGTTCGACTTCCAGCTGGGGCCAACTGATTTTCACGAAACCACGGAGTGCTTCTTTTTTAATTGGAAGCTTATCCTCACGCATCAATAGTTATGAGGCATTGAAAACTCGACTTTGCGCTGCATGTCAACTGTGTTGGACTGGGTAGTTTCTTTTTTTCTGTCTAACTTCTTATTTGCTTCCTATGGCAAATATTTTCCATGATACGAGTATTTGTTGCTCTCTAGTTGATACCAGTCTATACGACTGTGGAACGGTTGCTTGCTTGAACTGATCTGGCGCTTTATGTGGGGGCGACTGCAGCGACCCGCCCAGCATCAAAGGTCTGCCACCACGGTAAGGTCTGTTCTGTACCAACTTAACAGCAAATAATTCAGCCTTAATTGCACCCGCTGAATTGATGCGATCATCCCCAAATTAGCGCATTGACAGATATAATTAAAATTCCCTCGTAGAAATATTACAAGTAATTGTGGGTACATGAGACCTGAATGCCGCACCTGGCTGCCAGCTTCCTCTGTTCAGGCAGCGAGTCCGGCAGCTCGACCTGCGCTCTCTTGAGGACTTTGACCTGCATCTCCTTCGCCCGCTCCAGTGTTGCCATCGCTTGGCCGTACTTGCCGTCCCACTTCTCGTACGCCTGAGACACAGCGACATGGAAGTTAATGACCTGTCAACGGTCACTGGTGGCTGTGTGGATGCCGTGGTTGTTGCAAACACACGGTACTATCCACACATATGAACGCCGTGATTGGTGTGTTCACACGGCCACTGTCAATTACAAAAACCGTGTGCGGGGATGCACCGCCTGTCACTTGAGCGGAGACCATCAAGAGACTTAGATTAATGATACGCATCATTTCACTATGCAATTTGCAATATCGAAGTAAGTTTGTAAATAGGTTGTTATAACAAGACTTGAGTATCGTTTTCTGTACAGAAAACTATTGAATAGGGGTTAGTGTACCTGAAGGTTACGAATGCAATAATAGTTTTTCATCTTGAAGCAGGACAGTTATGTTGGGCATTTTACACTCCGCCGTATGCTACCTTCTGGGCTTACAGTTTTAGAAGTTCTCAATTTCAAAAACGTGTATCCAAACCTGAAATAATAACCCTTAATCTAAGGCTACTTAAAAAAAAGACCCTTAGTCTTAAATCCTTAAGAAAAAATGAAAGGCAATCTACGGGGATGTGGGACACCCGAGGTTACCATTCCAGGATTACAGCATGCTTGTGCTTTCATTTCTGGGGAAAGCCACTGGCGTCACACCTTAGCGAGCAGGTTGTAGAGCTTGGCCTGCATCACCATGGAGGAAATGTCGTTATTTTGGCCCTCGTGTTCCAGCGCCTGGAGAATGGCTTTCTCAGACTTGTCGTATTGGCCCATGCGCAGCAACAGCTCCGCCATGTCGTACCTGGTAGACGACCCACGCCTGGTAATTATGTATGCAATTCTGATCGCAAAAATAAGATATACAACTACCAGGTTCTTGTTATCCCGCTAGTTCTGAAACTCGGTTCTTTATTTTGAAAGGAACTCCTCAGGGAGCATAGGATAAGCGATAGGGTTAGGGTAGGCATGTTTGGTATTGTATGCTATGGAGACTGATCTAGCCAGGGGAGCTCTGTTAAGTTAAATTAGCAATAAATAGGCCTTTGGGACTGCTACCTTTCGTGCCCACTTTACTTCTTTCAATTTTCACACCTTTACTATCTCTATTTTGTCTCCTTCCTATTCATTGTTAACTTGCTGTTTCTATGCGCAGAGGATCCTGTGATGGAACGCACCATGTGCATGGATTCCCCGTTTTCTATAGTCTGTACTAAATGGTCCCTTCATTTCGCTCTCTCCGGATCACATTTCATGTGGATAGGAGCTATGAGCCATAATCACAACAAAGGGCCATTCACACAATCAGACAGTGTAAGACACCCAAACAAGAACATTGAATGGTAACTCTGCTTATTATTCTGAAGTCCTTCGACTACAAGGACGGGCTTATTATTATTGGTGAGTCCTTCGACCTCCGACCTGACTCCAAAATAGAGAGTAAAGTTAGCATTCGAGCCCATATTTGGGTGTCTTTAGACATTGACTGATCTCTAGACGATGACCTGAGCATGTTATTGTCGCCCGTCTTGATGGCGTCCTTGTAGTAGTTGATGGCCCTGCTGTACTGGTGCGTCTTGACGAGGGCGCGCCCCATGCGGCACGCTAGGGTCGGGTCGCGGGGGGTCCTCTTCACAGCTTGCTCGTACACCTCAGGGAAGTAATTTTCGTTACTGCATTCAATTTGGTAAATATGTACATCCAAGCGAATATAGATATTGAACTATGTACATCCAATCGAACTTAGATACTGTGCATGGAAACAATGAAGTTTTCGCATATATTTGTGTAATAATTGCAGCGTGAATAGCACCATCAGTGAGATTATGATTTATTTTATTAAGCCTTGGACAAAAATAAAATACATATTTTTTCCATGATTTATAGTCTTGTTAACACGTATTTGTGTATTCGATGAATAATATTTGCCAATATAAAAGTACATTTCATAGGATGACTGCTTTGGTAACGTTTTAGATGGGTTCGATTTTCAGACTGCGTACCAGGTGACAAAACGTTAGCGTGAGTGTTACGTCATCGGTACTTTTTCCCTTTTCTATTCTATTCTATAAAAAACTTCGTAGCTGTCCCTCTTCCATCGCGAGGAATATGTTTCACGACTCCCCAAGATGAGTGAAAATTCGTTAAGTAGCGACTATATTTTATTTTTATTATTTACGTCATATATATGGACATGGTTATACATACGCATTTATTTATAGCGCAAAAAAGGAAACCCATTTTAAAAGTAGTATATTTTGCACACTATTGCAGTTAGAAGTTTTCTGAAGTCGCAGTTTCATACGTGCACTTTGTTGGGAATGTAATTCTCATTTCAAAGGTGGGAGGTTAATGTGTCCCTCCACACGCCCTCCATTTCTGTCTACACATACTTGCAGTCTTCTTCGCATTCGATTCGTGCAATGACTCTTTTAGGGAAATCCTGATTTCCTTTCAATAAATTAACTCCATTTTTAACCCTTTTCTATCCAACATCTGCTCGTTTACTGAGGTGCCGGTAGGTGATTAGAATCTGACGGCATGGAATTTCATTAAAAACTAAAAAAATAGGCAACTAATCTCGTTTCTGTATCTACACTCTATTCTATTTATTCATTCTCCACCAATTACTTTTATTTACTGTATTGTTATATTTGCTTTATTCTGTTGTATTTATTGTATTCAGTTGTAACCTATTCCATTTAATTTCAGCCTATACGTCATGGTAGACGCAACTGACCTCAATAGCCCGCTCCGGCTCCTGAATGGACATGTAGGCATCACCCAGCACCAAGAAGGCCTGGGTAGTGGGTGACTTGTCCACCATCTCTCTGGTGAGGTTGTAGGGGAAGATAACGTCCCAAAGGGTCACGAGCGAAATTTTTTCGAAATAAATCCTGAA
This sequence comes from Orchestia grillus, assembly GCA_014899125.1. NCBI lineage: Eukaryota > Metazoa > Arthropoda > Malacostraca > Amphipoda > Talitridae > Orchestia > Orchestia grillus. The sequence goes on along the minus strand of VOMN01058281.1, from coordinate 621 downwards.
TACTTTTTCCAGTTGGGTGCTAAATATCATTTGCACAGCATAGACACGCATATTACATCTCGCATTTGATATTCAAGCATCACGAAGAGCAGTTTCAATATTCTCATTCGTTACAAACTCGCACTTACTTATAGCAGGAAGCGAACATGCGCTTGTCGTGCAAATGGTTGAGGTAAATGTCGGCCATCTTGTGGCGGGCCTGCAGGTAGTACTGGTTGTCAGTGGTCACAGCACGCAGCGTATTTAAGGCCTGCTGCGTGTCTCCCCTGCTCAGTGCCAGGTCGGCTGACGCCACGTTCAGTCGTACCTCTTCACCCGTGCCCTGCGCGTCACGTAATTCATAACTAAAATAACGTTTCTTCTTTTTTTCCCCGAGTTATTGAATTCGAAACGTAAATACTGGGCCTGATACACCCAATAAAGCATTCTAGGGTTATCAGCAGCTCAACAGTGGAAAGTTTGAATTACCAAAAAATAAATAAAATCGTGAAACATGACGCCATATGCAGTTGAATACGGAGCACCACGGATCACATACATAGAAGATAGAGCAGTCAGTTAATTGTCGTCCATTGCCCATGGTAAATTATGACGTCGAATAAAAATGGCCAATGAATGAAC